>JAOTOL010001661.1:4730000-4822500 GCA_034440575.1 Imbricaverruca yamaguchii
TCTGCATCCGCTCGTGGAAGGTCCGGAACACCCTGTCAGCACGTGCCTCTTCGTGCCAGCACCTTCGCGCGTGGAAGGTCCGGAGTACCTTGTCGACAAGTGCCTCTACCTTTGCGCGTGGAAGGTCCGGAGTACCCTGACGACACGTGCCTCTACCTTCGCGCGTAGAGAGTTCGAGCACCGACTCACTGTTTGTCAACACGTGCCTCTACCTTCGTTCGTGGATTGTTTGAAGCACCGGCATTCTGTCGGCACGTGCATCTACCTTCTCCCGTGGAAGGTTCGAAGAACCGATACATTGTCAGCATGTCCCCTACCTTCTCTCGTGGAAATGTTCGAAGAACCGATACATTGTCAGCATGTCCCCTACCTTCTCTCGTGGAAGGTTCGAAGAACCGATACATTGTCAGCATGTCCCCTATCTTCGCTCGTGGAAGGTTCGAGGAACCGATACATTGTCGGCATGTCCCCTACCTTCGCTCGAGGAAGGCCCGCGGCATCCGCACCCTGTCAGCACGTGTATCTATCTTCGCGTGTGGAAGGCCCGCAGCAATAACCGATCACTCATGGCTATATGATATGCTCTGATGCATATCAAGGCAGGTAATTGAACACGATGCGGGTCATGCAATGGGTGCACGGCGGTACCGCGTGCGCCAGCATAAACTGTAGAATATCGTGGAATTGCTAATGGGTGTGTGTGTGTGCTTACTTAATTCCATATGTTGATTTACACTACCGAAGAGAGGAATGGGTGCTATGCTGATTCGATATTGTCCAAGTATACAGTCAATTGCCCGCTTAATGAAAACAATGATTAAAAGTTGTGAAGTTTTTCTCGTCCAAGACAACATTTGTTTCATCGGGCTTTCATGCCAATGCAACATATGCTATCTGAATACATATTTAACTAGATATATATATATATATATATATAAATATATATATATATATATATATATATATATATATATATATATATATATATATATATATACTTAACGAGCAATTAGGAGCCGTGATGTAACTAATAGAGAACTGGCGCCATGAAACAACACCACTTTGCTGCACGTGACGAGATCTCGCGAATGGCACCAAATTTTGTACTTTGGTTCACCAGATGACCCCCCGGTCACTTTAAGGTCAATGTATCGCAAAATAAAAAAGTTTTGCTTGCCATCGCGGCCTGCATAAAAGCAGTAGGAGATGCACCCTTCAACTATTCATCAGTGTTCGCAATGTTTTCGGGTTTTAATCATGTGCGCTTTCTGAAATTTAACCCATTAGCCAGATGAGTGCAAGGGGTCGACGTTATCTGATAGTCTCATGTTATCTTAGAGGCTTCCAAAACATTGCAGAAAACCACATTATATATATACATATTATATATATATATATATATATATATATATATATATATATATATATATATATATATATATATATGTTGTGTTGTACCCAGGGGTAGAATTAAATGCTATTTTCAGTTGGGCGTCTGCATTAATATCGGAGTGATTCAGTCCGCGAAAAAATAACCGAAGGTCAAGTTAGGTCGGTCACCCAGAATGATCTTGAAAAACTCAACGACCCATGACCAATGACCAATAGCCAGGCCAGCTGAGTTGTCCAGTACGCCACCACGCCCATTCTCGGCCGTTTGCAGGCCGTTGCGGTCCATTTTCGGCCATTATCAGCCGTTTGCGGGCAATAAGTGGTAGAGGTTTCCCGATAATTCGCGATTTGGGCGAATCACGGCAACACGAGATTCCTCTTGTGAGACGTCCTCAAGCGGTAACCTGACACATCTTTAAACGTGTTACACCATGAGATCGGCAAAGGATAACCCTTCAGCTACGCCAAGTTGGGGATCGCCGATGAGCGTCCTTTTTCCTTGGCGGTCAAAAAACATTGGTGGTGGAGGGGGATGGAGGCGTCCAAAAACCTGCATGAACGGGCGAGGGCCAATAATAGTGCGTCAATAATAGCGCGGTTAAGAGTGCTGATCGGTGCGGGTGTGGCATCGTGTGACCTTGGAGGAGCACATACCTGTCTGATGGTTAATTTGGCTTTCCCAACGCTACGTTGTGCTCATCCAAAAGTGGAGTTTAACAAATCATGGCACACCCCATCAGGGATGTATCCAACGGCTAGCGAAGGCGAAACCACCCGCCCTTTAAGATCCGAAAGGCATCCTGATGAAGGTGAGGTGTCCGTCTAACTAGAAACTGGTGATCCTAATGGATGCCACAGTGCACCTCCCGCCGTCAAATTACAGCCGAAGGTACCCCTCGGGGTAAAGATGCGCCACTCCAAAGACAGGCGAGTGGATCTTCCCCTGTCATTTCCGGCCGAATGCACCCCTTTGCGTGGACATGCGCCCCTCCAGGAACACGCGAGTGTCTTAATCAGTAGAGCCGCTAAAGAATGGCACCGTTCGTTGCTAGGATGATACATTGTGACAACGACGTTGCAACGAATACTTCGAAGGCTGAAAACCATCACAAAGTCTTATAAGTGGGCTCGTTGGAAAAAGGTGAATTTCCGCCGGCCGTTGCCGAAACATTTTCGAGCGTTCCCCCTTCTGCTCATCAAGAACAACGTTCTATGCAGATTTATTCATGGCTGGTACCTACCCCTCAAATGCAAACTGACCCATCAAGTCCCTAACACGTTCGCTCCGGCATAATGCCAACTGATGTTGCGTCATAATGTCCAGTGCTACCCCCTGCTGACCGGCGGAGCATATTTGCGACACATTCTCGCGGGATGCAGCAGTGTGCCTCCCGACTTCGGGCGCATCAGCTCTCCTGAAGAGACTAATCCGCCGGTCTCCGCACGCCACTGACCGGCGAATATTGAGGCGCCATATCTGTCGCCCGATTCCATCGGCGGCTAGCGGGCCCCGCTGGATGCCGGACGCGCGAGCCCGAGTGGCGCCAATTCAGCAGACGGCCCTCATTTGGCGGGAATCGCTCGCCGCCGGCCGGCCGGCGCGCCGTTCGCGGTTATCTCGCGCCGAATGTGCGACCTGGGGAGTGATCGTGTGGCCCCAGATGAACTGGCAGCTGCGGGTTGACGCTTCCGCCGGAAGTTCGCTCCGGTGTTGATGGTGGTGAAATGAAGGCCCTCTGGCATAAGGTTGCGGAATTGAGCACACCGTCAGAGTTGAGCACTTCAAAGGCATCTACACAATGCAGAACGTGTGGTCGTATCTCGTCTAATTATACTCAAGCGCTGAGGGATGTCAGTCATGTGTCCGGTATTCAGTTCGAGAGATCCGGAAGCCGAACGCCACGCTGGCCGAGTAGACCGAGCGCACCGAGCGCTGCAGTAGCCCGGAGCAGCGCACTCGGAGGAGCTGCCTCAGCGTCGGCGGCGTTCCGGACGTGGCGGGCGAGTCCGTGGCGGCTGCCGCCGCCGAGGTGGGTGGGCTGGCGGGCGAGTCCGTGGCGGCGGCTGGGCTGGCGGGCGAGTCGGTGGCGGCGGCTGCCGCCGGGGCGGCTGGGCTGGCGGGCGAGTCCGTGGCGGCGGCTGCCGCCGAGGTGGCTGGGCTGGCGGGCGAGTCCGTGGCGGCGTTCCGGACGTGGCGGGCGAGTCCGTGGCGGCGGCTGCCGCTGAGGCGGCTGGGCTGGCGGGCGAGTCCGTGGCGGCGGCTGCCGCCGGGGTGGCTGGGCTGGCGGGCGAGTCCGTGGCGGCGGCTGCCGCCGGGGTGGCTGGGCTGGCGGGCGAGTCCGTGGCGGCGGCTGCCGCCGGGGTGGCTGGGCTGGCGGGCGAGTCCGTGGCGGCGGCTGCCGCCGAGGCGGCTGGGCTGGCGGGCGAGTCCGTGGCGGCGGCTGCCGCCGAGGTGGCTGGGCTGGCGGGCGAGTCCGTGGCGGCGGCTGCCGCCGAGGCGGCTGGGCTGGCGGGCGAGTCCGTGGCGGCGGCTGCCGCCGGGGTGGCTGGGCTGGCGGGCGAGTCCGTGGCGGCGGCTGCCGCTGAGGTGGCTGGGCTGACGGGCGAGTCCGTGGCGGCGGCTGCCGCCGAGGCGGCTGGGCTGGCGGGCGAGTCCGTGGCGGCGGCTGCCGCTGAGGTGGCTGGGCTGACGGGCGAGTCCGTGGCGGCGGCTGCCGCCGAGGCGGCTGGGCTGGCGGGCGAGTCCGTGGCGGCGGCTGCCGCCGAGGCGGCTGGGCTGGCGGGCGAGTCCGTGGCGGCGGCTGCCGCCGGGGTAGCTGGGCTGGCGGGCGAGTCCGTGGCGGCGGCTGCCGCCAGGCGGCTGGGCTGGCGGGCGAGTCCGTGGCGGCGGCTGCCGCCGGGGTGGCTGGGCTGGCGGGCGTCGCCCTGCAGCCGCCGCCGGAGATCGACACGGCTCCGTCGATACATGTATTGTCGTGCTATGGTTTTTGCAACCAAAACCAACCGTGCTCTGGCGTCTTTGACATGTTATCTACATTCACTTGTAGCAACTGAAGTGTGATGTGACACAAATTGGTATGTTTTGTAGGCACACTTCAATCCATTGGTTGATATAATAAGCTTCTAGCATACCCAGTTTGTCAATACAATGTCGAACCTTTGTTGTCATACTGCACCTTTGCACCATTTCTAAGCTTGCTAATGCGTTGCTTTCATGTGCAGCTGGGGAATTCCAGCACGATTCAGCAGGTGATTAACACCCGACCATCTCGGATTCTCTTCAAAATTGGTACCCAGGGTAATCAGGTGCCGAGATTTCGAATCTGAAAGTCTTAGGTCTATCGGAGCAGTGAGTTTTGAGTTATAGCCTCGGGCAACTTTTGAGAAGTTTGAATACAAGGTTTCTTTGGGACGCCATAACTCCCATAAAACTGAAAGTAACCTAGTAAAGTGATAATAAAACGATTTTACACGAATTGTTTTAGTATCATTTTTCTTAAACCATTTTATATTCCGAAACCCATATCCCCATAGACGGAAAGTAACAAACCAATCGGTGTACCAGCGTTCTAATCATGGGATGTGCTGTGAATATGTATTAGTTGTGCGATATGAGCAAGTCAGGGGTGTCGGGTATGGATTTATACGCTTGCTTGACATCGATCAAGTATACTTTTGTTTCCTACCATTGCTCAGGAAGTTGGCTTATAACCTATAAGCCATCTTTATAACCTATGAAAAAGGTGTTTTTGTTTTTGAGCCGAGTGGTGCTATGATTACAAATTAAGACATTTGTGGTTTAATCGCCAGTTCTACTCCAGGTGAACACTACAGAAGTGTTCGAGTAGTGATTCTTGAGTGAGAGTGCCTTCTTGTATATGGGTACTAGGTTGGAATTGTGGACTGCCTTTCATGCCAATAGCCGGTTTTACAGCGGAAATTTGCTCACCGTCTAGTCGCTTTTGATCCCTCCAAGTCATTCCTAACTTGAACTAAAACATTCCAAATATGAACAACAGAGAATAACTTGGAAGGATCAACAGGAAATTCCAAACATAAGAGAACATGTAATTTTACCCAAAATTTATTTCAATCAATTTTATCAGCTTTTTTGTTACAAAGGTTACTTGGTGGCAGGAGTAAGCAGATTTTAGACAGATTGTTTGTGGTATAAGTTTCCTTAAACCATTTTATGTTCCCAAACCTATATCCAAATAGACGGCAAGTAACAAATTAGTCGGTGCACTAATGTCCTACTCGTGGGGTGTGTTGTGAATATTCATTAGTTGTGTGGTGTGAGCATGCCAGGAGCATCAGGTATGGATCTGTAAACTTGGTTCACATAGATCAAGTATACTTTTGCTAACATTTTCTCTGCCGTTGCTCAGGAACTTGGCTTAGAACTGCATCCTTCGCTAATTTAGCCATAGTACCAATTTGTTATCTGGCAGTCATTCGTCGGTTGCCAGATACCGTGGAACTGAGTGCAGTCATCATGTAAATCAGAACGCATATTCCAATTTGCTGATGTTGGTCAGTTTACTTCTTATTTCAGCAGCGTTGGTAGTAAAACCTATTTCGTTATTAAAACTGATGTGATAATTGTATTTGGGGGTCGCTTTTAATCTATGCAGATCATTATGCCCCGGGTCTTCTCTCTCTATCTTGTTCCTGAGATCAAGTGACCTGGGAGCAAAAGGCCTCTGTAAAACCAACTACTCACTACGTTGCGAGGGAAACCGTGTACTCTTTTAATGCATGGACAAAATTAATCATTGTACATCACTTAGCTGTGTTATTTATTCACTATTATATCGGCAAATTTATGCACCCCTTTGTTTATGTAAATTTATACGCTCTAGTATGTGGCTTGCTGAGGTTATACACTCCGATATTTTGCGGCACACAGTAATTATACACTCCCAGTTCAAGACTCAGAAGTGAAAATCCGACACTGATACACTGTCAAAGTCGTTGTGCTGGGCCATTTCATATCCCTCGGGACATCGCTGACATGGTCGCATTTTCTTCGAGCACTGATCACTCTGGCACGCAAGTTAAAACTTACCTGCTGGCTACGATGTGGCGCCGGCACGACCGCGTGCGCCGTTAACAGCGGTGAAATGGCGCAACACGGAAACGACCAGTGTGTGATAGTTGGTTCCGCAGTGCATTGTGGCATGCTTGGCGCACCATGTTTCCATGTGGAGCGTGACTCAAGGCGCCTGTGAATTGTGTCATGCGCTTTTTATGGTAAGTGCTTGTCCACTGTCAAACCTAAATTTGGTGCAGGTATTGATTCACGGATAGTGGCACCATCGAAACGGATTAATATATTTCACATGTTCGTAGCATGGCATGTGTCCCAAGCACGATCATTTGGCTCTTAGAAGCATTTGCTTTCATTTTACTCGCACATAACCAGTCACAACCAGGCCATAATGCATTTTCACCTTGGAGAATGCTCAGGTCCAGGTATATGACCTCACACCGTGAGCTCGGTGTCATTCGTGACCTGCTCGAAAATCTCGTCTGAAATATGCGAGCTCATGTCGAGTTGGCAAAAGTCGAGTAAGACATAAAGACATAAAGACATAAAAGATTAGTGCAACTATGAGCCACAAGGGCCCTTCTTGGTTGCACTCTGTACACTAAACCAGTCGCCCAACAAATCTGTCAATCAGCCCTCCCTGTAATACTGAAAAGCAAGCCCTCTATTCTTATAATGATTGTCTATGCTGTTTTTAAAGATGTTCAATGTGCTGCTACTGACAATGTTTTCTGGCAGCTGGTTCCAGTGTTCTACTACCCTGTTGGTGAAGAAAGTCTGCCTTAACCTTGTTCTCCTGTGGTTAACTTTAATTTTCAATTTATGACCTCTAATTGCATCATTTCTGTTAAATTCAAGCCTTTCCCCAAGATATCCCCTCTCCAGACCATGGACAAGTTTAAAGACCTCGATGAGATCTCCTCTCAGCCTTCTATATCTAAGTGAAAACATATTCAATTTATTCAATCTTTCCTCATATGCCAGGTTGCTTATGCCATTAACCATTTTTGTAGCCCTCTTTTGTACTCTCTCTAAAAGCCAACAATCTTTTTCATAGCCGAGAGAGTAGCCAGCCGAGATCTCGCCTTGGAAAACTACTGAATCTATATCGGCAGTGATATAACAGTGCGGTCTTGCCACCGACGTTTGCGGGTTTGACTTATTGGGTGTGTCCTGCAGTGTCCTGAAGCTCACTTACGTGCAGGGGAGGGGTGGGGGGTGATATTAAGAAGCCAACTGATGTTTAAAGGGAATGTGCAAATGTATACAAATAATGATTCTTGATTAGAAATCGTCTGTGCCCTTTGCTGGTTGGATGATGATGCTGATGATATCGGTGTTTACCGCCTTTACCAAACAGGGAGGTGCTGCTACTAGAAACCCATAAGTGCTTAAATATTCATATTTCAATCATAATGCGGAATAAAAACCAAAAGTGGCACTTAGTTATGTCAAGAAGGAAGTAGTGGTCAGTACAATCAGGATTATGCTTAAGTCTTAACTCAAATTTCAGAATTTCAGGGTGTCGTAGTAGGCAATTTTAAAACCAAAAAGCATCAGTGTCCCAGAAATGAAGTTGTAGCTGTTCGTGAGAGATTGAGTGCATCGAACACTTTTAAGATCCAGTAGTACCAGTGTAGCGGGCCCGCAGCCGTTCATCTCCTGATGCACGTCTGCAGCGACATAGCCGAAGCGGCTGCAGGAGTCTGGACCGGCTGTGTCAGTGTCGGGTGTCAGGTGTCGGGTAAACAAGTCGTGTCGGCTTCAGAATGCGGCCAGCTCGGCCTGAATCACCAGACCAGAGACCGTCAGGCCAGACGGCTGTAGCGAGATGGGCCTCGCATCTGACGGCTGTAGCGAGATGGGCCTGGCGTCTGACGGCTGTAGCGAGATGGGCCTGGCATCTGACGGCAAGAGCGAGATGGGCCTCGCATCTGACGGCTGTAGCGAGATGGGTCTGGCGTCTGACGGCTGTAGCGAGATGGGTCTGGCGTCTGACGGCTGTAGCGAGATGGGTCTGGCGTCTGACGGCAGGAGAGAGATGGGTCTGGCGTCTGACGGCTATAGCGAGATGGGTCTCGCATCTGACGGCTGTAGCGAGATGGGTCTGGCGTCTGACGGCTGTAGCGAGATGGGCCTGGCGTCTGACGGCTGTAGCGAGATGGGTCTCGCATCTGACGGCAGGAGAGAGATGGGCCTCGCATCTGACGGCTGTAGCGAGATGGGTCTGGCGTCTGACGGCTGTAGCGAGATGGGCCTGGCGTCTGACGGCAAGAGCGAGATGGGCCTCGCATCTGACGGCAGGAGAGAGATGGGCCTCGCATCTGACGGCAGGAGAGAGATGGGCCTCGCATCTGACGGCAAGAGCGAGATGGGCCTCGCATCTGACGGCTGTAGCGAGATGGGCCTGGCGTCTGACGGCTGTAGCGAGATGGGCCTCGCATCTGACGGCTGTAGCGAGATGGGCCTCGCATCTGACGGCTGTAGCGAGATGGGTCTGGCGTCTGACGGCTGTAGCGAGATGGGCCTGGCGTCTGACGGCAGGAGAGAGATGGGCCTCGCATCTGACGGCTGTAGCGAGATGGGTCTGGCGTCTGACGGCTGTAGCGAGATGGGCCTGGCGTCTGACGGCAGGAGAGAGATGGGCCTCGCATCTGACGGCAAGAGCGAGATGGGCCTCGCATCTGACGGCAAGAGCGAGATGGGCCTGGCGTCTGACGGCAGGAGAGAGATGGGCCTCGCATCTGACGGCAGGAGAGAGATGGGCCTCGCATCTGACGGCAAGAGCGAGATGGGCCTGGCGTCTGACGGCAGGAGAGAGATGGGCCTCGCATCTGACGGCAGGAGAGAGATGGGCCTCGCATCTGACGGCAGGAGAGAGATGGGCCTCGCATCTGACGGCAAGAGCGAGATGGGCCTCGCATCTGACGGCTGTAGCGAGATGGGCCTGGCGTCTGACGGCTGTAGCGAGATGGGCCTCGCATCTGACGGCTGTAGCGAGATGGGCCTCGCATCTGACGGCTGTAGCGAGATGGGTCTGGCGTCTGACGGCTGTAGCGAGATGGGCCTGGCGTCTGACGGCAGGAGAGAGATGGGCCTCGCATCTGACGGCTGTAGCGAGATGGGTCTGGCGTCTGACGGCTGTAGCGAGATGGGTCTCGCATCTGACGGCTGTAGCGAGATGGGCCTGGCATCTGACGGCAGGAGAGAGATGGGCCTGGCGTCTGACGGCAAGAGCGAGATGGGCCTGGCGTCTGACGGCAAGAGCGAGATGGGCCTGGCGTCTGACGGCAGGAGAGAGATGGGCCTCGCATCTGACGGCAAGAGCGAGATGGGCCTCGCATCTGACGGCAAGAGCGAGATGGGCCTCGCATCTGACGGCAGGAGAGAGATGGGCCTCGCATCTGACGGCAAGAGCGAGATGGGCCTCGCATCTGACGGCAGGAGAGAGATGGGCCTCGCATCTGACGGCAAGAGCGAGATGGGCCTCGCATCTGACGGCAAGAAAGATATGCGCCTCGCATCTGACGGCAGTAGAGTGATGGGCATGCCATCTGACGGCAGGAGAGAAATGGGCATGACATCTGACGGCAGGAGAGAGATGGGCATGACATCTGACGGCAGGAGAGAGATGGGCCTGACATCTGACGGCAGGAGAGAGATGGGCCTGGCATCAGACGGTAACGATGCCCGCGCATTTCTCGGTACGGCGGCGATAAGTGCGCGCTTCCATGTCGACGTCACAATTCCGGTCTCAAGAGTACACTCCGCAATGATCAAGACGATATGGTTCATTCCAAAGACAACAGCGAAACACATCCACGCATATGTCCTCGATGCCACACAAACTAGATGGTGGTGGTCTCAGGTGGTCCCATACCGTGGATCTTATTCTGCAGTATGTTGATGGTCATGGCTTAAAACGACATGTCATTATGCGCGTGTAGGTGGGTTGAAGGTACGTTAAGCTCTCGGCCAAAATCGTGCCTTTGAAGCGGAATAACTGGATCGAGTGGATGGTGGCGGACACACCGGCCGCTGTGGTCGGTGCCAAACTCGCCGACTATTCACTCAGAGCGTCACGTGTCCAGCTCGTGTACAGCTCGTGATGGCATGTGCATCACGTGCGGAGCGTGACGCAGGTCGCAGCGCGGACCACGTGGTGTGAGGGTGTGCCTCGCTCAGCTGACCGCGAGGTGCGCCCGCCAGTTGTGCCGGCCGCACCGCCTCGCGGTACGGCCGGTACACCTGGCGGTACGGCCGGTACACCTGGTGGTACGGCCGGTACACCTGGTGGTACGGCCGGTACACCTGGTGGTACGGCCGGTACACCTGGCGGTACGGCCGGTACACCTGGCGGTACGGCTGGCGCACCTGGGGGTACGGCCGGTACACCTGGCGGTACTGCCGGTACACCTCGCGGTACGGCCGGTACACCTCGCGGTACGCTCGGTACACCTCGCGGTACGGCCGGCGCACCTGGTGGTACGGCCGGTACACCTCGCGGTACGGCCGGTACACCTGGCGGTACGGCCGGTACACCTGGCGGTACGGCCGGTACACCTCGCGGTACGGCCGGTACACCTGGCGGTACGCTCGGTACACCTCGCGGTACGGCCGGTACACCTGGCGGTACGTCGGTACGCTCGGTACACCTCGCGGTACGGCCGGCGCACCTGGCGGTACGGCCGGTACACCTGGCGGTACGGCCGGTACACCTCGCGGTACGGCCGGTACACCTGGCGGTACGGCCGGTACACCTGGCGGTACGCCCGGTACACCTCGCGGTACGCCCGGTACACCTCGCGGTACGGCCGGCGCACCTCGCGGTACGGCCGGTACACCTGGCGGTACGGCCGGTACACCTGGCGGTACGGCCGGTACACCTCGCGGTACGGCCGGTACACCTGGCGGTACGGCCGGTACACCTGGCGGTACGGCCGGTACACCTGGCGGTACGGCCGGTACACCTGGCGGTACGGCCGGTACACCTCGCGGTACGGCCGGTACACCTGGCGGTACGGCCGGTACACCTCGCGGTACGGCCGGTACACCTGGCGGTACGGCCGGTACAACTGGTGGTACGGCCGGTACACCTCGCGGTACGGCCGGTACACCTGGCGGTACGGCCGGTACACCTCGCGGTACGCCCGGTACACCTCGCGGTACGCCCGGTACACCTCTCGGTACGGCCGGCGCACCTGGCGGTACAGCCGGTACACCTGGCGGTACGGCCGGTACACCTCGCGGTACGCCCGGTACACCTGGCGGTACGCCCGGTACACTTCGCGGTACGGCCGGCGCACCTGGCGGTACGCCGGTACATTGGCGGTGCTCTGTGTGTTTGCCTGGGGGCAGCACACAGTGGCTCTCGGCGCCTATATTCTATCGGTGATGCCCGACGACCAGGTCTCCTCAGAAGCACGCGGTGCGGCCTCTGACCGGTAGGTTGTGGTGGCGTCCAGATGTGAGTCTGCCTAGGTTGTGGTGGTGTCCAGATGTGAGTCTGCCTAGGTTGTGGTGGTGTCCAGATGTTAGTCTGCCTAGGTTGTGGTGGTGTCCAGATGTGAGTCTGCCTAGGTTGTGGTGGTGTCCAGATGTGAGTCTGCCGAGGTTGTGGTGGTGTCCAGATGTGAGTTTGCCTAGGTTGCGGTGGCGTCCAGATGTGAGTCTGCCTAGGTTGTGGTGGTGTCCAGATGTGAGTCTGCCGGCCGGTAGGTTGTGCGTGTGATGTCACTGCCGTAAAGGTAAATAATCAGCAACTGTAGTTATCCGTCACCAATGCTTGTCTCCTTCAGGAGGCAGATATTAAGATCGACGGCGAGTGCCGGAGTGGTTTCTGATTTTGTTTCTGTGACCATTCTAAATTTGTAATGGGTATTTGAATTTCGACTAATGCGAGCTCATGCTTCGTTTTGTGCCATATTACAATCACTGATGACTAAGAAACTGGCCTGGTGATTCTCACCAATGAAAACGCAGCCTCCCAGACCAGAGGATATCAATGCAACTGATGGATTCTCATGCGAAATGTAATTACTTTGCATTAAGTGGCAGCTGAAGGTATTATCCTTGACTAAACATCCATCTACTTTGTTGGCCTTTTTCTCGATGAGCACCCGTGTAGGTTGGACCAGGGTGCAGTAACATAGTCAGGGGAGCATGCGTCAAATGATTACCGTCCCACCCACCCATCTCCCTCACGCACACACAGACACTGCCCATCTCCCCTCTGCCGCCCCCATCTCGCACCCCCGCTCGTCCAGAAGCACTGATAATTGATCGCTGTTTATCACACTCAAGTTGCATTGTAGTTGCATTTACAATTATGTGCACGAGACATCTTGCTGTTTAAACAGCAAGAGGTCTGTTTGCTCGGAACTATCAAGTTATTGGCACAGTGCCCGAACAATGATGACACACAGTGAACCTCCTTCCGACGAACCCGACGATACCAGAACCCGTGATGGGCATGGCAGATGACAATAGGTTCCGGCTTGCCCTAATTAAAATGGCCATTCACTTATTCACAGTGTCATCGGGCTGCAGTATATGTGATGTGTGATGTGTTTCTCAGGAAATTAATTTGATAAAAGTGTAGTTGAGCCATGCAGGAGCGTAGCGCCACTTGGGGTAAATTATAGTTGTCTAAACATTGCTCTAGCGTTCCACCGTGCCAACGCACTAATTATTTCCAACGTAGTTCTCACACAACTGGTTGTAGAAGGTGGGTCTTTCATGTCAAGTCTGTTGCTTCAACAGTGTCGACCTCAGCAGTGCCGACTTTAGCAGTGGCGGCTTCTAGTTGATTGTGGATGGATAGCAGAGTTGTGATTTCCTGCCCCTTGAAAGGAAAGCTCTCGCCCTTCCGCTGCCTCGTCCACACGAAATATGGGTAGTATCGGGACGGCGGAGCGAAGATTTGAAGATAGACGGCGCTGGCTGCTATGTGGGGGTCAGGACCGCTCGGCGTCAGGCTGATCCCAGGGTCAAGGACGACAAATGTGTTGGCCCGCCATCAGCGAGAACATATTCTATCCAATGCTTTTTCTGGTTGTATTCCATGGAAGATACAAATGCGGACTATTGTTCACCATTTGTTTACCAAAATATTGTTTCTGTTATGCCTTCCATATTTGTTTTCGCAAGTTTGTCGTATCCTACTGATCCGTCGGTAGTGTTTTCTAGCTTGCTCTCCCCGAAGTTCTCGTGACGCTCTTGGTCTTGCTGACACCCTGCTTCTCCTGGGCGCTCCTGGTCCTGGTGGCGCCTCTGATTAATATATCTGCTCGTGGCAGCGCGACAAAATGGTACACCAGCTGAGTGATATGTGTACGAGCTAACTCACATATCCTACCTAGTAAAACAGGTGGTTAGCATATCCTAACTCTGCTCCAGTAAAGATAGAGGTGGCTCGCTTCTCCTGACTTTGCTCCAGTAAGAAATCGGCTTTGTTGGACGCCCAGCTTCGCAAGCTGTCGGGTTCAGGGCTCGGTGTGCCTTATCGTCCCAAGCCACTCACTACATTTCCACATGGTCTCAGTCACGGCGCCCCATTTCCCTCCCCCATCGACTTTGCTTCATAGTATGTTCATAGCTTCATAGTATGTCGGAGCTCAGTGTGCCTTATACTCCGAAACCACCACCTTCCCATGTGGCCTCAGCCATGTCTAGCAGCGCGTGTGACGTGCCTACCTTCCCATGTGGCCTCAGCCACGGCGATCCTGTCTTATCAGCGCGTGTCACGTGCCTACCTTCCCATCTCAGCAATTTTAAGTTCTCCTCCTTCCATCTCAGCCACGGTGCCCCTGTTTAACAGCGCGGTCCGTCCTCATCTCAGCCACGACGACTTGGTGCCTTCTAGCAGGCGGTCTAAGGCGTGTCAGGACCTTATCACGCCTACCCCTCCGATTTTTCGTAAATAGCTCCCGATTTTACTAGTTGATATACACCATGTTTTGTATCCCTCATTATAAATGTCCGGCGCGTCGCTTAAAGTAAGAAGAACGAAAATCAGCCGAATTTTGTTTTCGAGTTACAGGGTGTCAAAGGAAAACATTTCTTAGCATCAGACCACAAAAATCGGCGCTGATGCGCTTCCCAGCGCATCAGCAAAATCCCGTATATCAGCAAAATGGAAGTATTCATAGCAACACTAGCGACTTGTTTGGTATACATTGCTATGCTATGTTGTTTCAGGATCATGCTAGGTCACTTAGGTCAACACAGGTCAAGTTAATGAAGGTCATTGGAACCAAACTTGTTCAACTGGAAGGTGATAAACGGCAAATGACGATCATGCAATTCATTCCATATTGCATGCTACCCCCTACTGAAAACGTTTGTTTTTGTCATTGTGAACCTAAGCGTTTCCATACTTCATGCATGTACTGAAGTACATGCATGAGTACGTTATCAAATATTACTAAATATTACCTCGCAGGTTAGGCTTCATCGACAAGAATATTACGTGGCTGCCTGCGGCTGTACTCTCTCCTGGCGGCCCTTTCTTCGTGAAGCCGATTGTGCCGGGCCGCCCGTCGGTCCGGCGGGCGGCCCGTTTCCGGAAGCTGGAACCGGTAACTGACCCGATAAAGTGCTGACATATGTAGGTGACCTGAGGACGAATTCCGAATTTATCATCGGTATTGCATAAGTTAATTATGTCCAAAACATCATTGATCACTATGTTGGAGCATTTAAACACAATCGCAGCGATCCATAGCCATGTCAAGTAAAGCCACGCGCAATGAGCCAAGTATGACATATGTGACCTCATTTAACCTTGAGGGTATTGACCTGAGGTCATGCAATTTACACCGATAGAGTTCGCCATCACATGCCCATCTACCATGAAAATGTCGTCCCTCTAGCTATAATAGGAGCCGAGATCTTAGGGTGTGGGGCGGTATTCGCCCCTCCAGGGCCCGTGTTAATAGTGCGTGTCACGTGGTTACCTTTCCATGTGGCCGCAGTCACATCGCCCCTGTTTAGCAGCACTGGTGACGTATCCACTGTGTGGCCGGTTATATATGGATTGCACGCAAAACGAAATTTGTCTGTGGCCGTCACGAAGTGAATGCATTCGCGGCGGCTCGATGTGAAGGAAAGTAGCACGTAGCTGTTTATAGCTCAGAAGGTATTAAGGTTGATTTCAACATGCTGTGACATGTGCATTGTCGCAAGTAGTGGATATCGTCTCGAACTGCCTTCTCCTGGGTTGGAATCTGCCCAGAAAGAAATGCGAGTGAAGTCGAACTTCGACCAGAGTCGACTCAAACGCAGGAAGCGCATTACTCGGGCAGAGTCACCGCGTCCATGATTTGTGAGGATGTGCCGATGAGCGAATGGCATGGTCGTAGGAAACGGGAGCAAGTGGCTGGCATTCCTCCGCTTTTGTTGTCGAGGGGCAGCAATCCTCGCTGCTCCAGCATGTGTCTACTGTCTCCACATAAACATGTCACGAACATGATCAGAACGATTTTTTAAATACTAATAAATGCATGTTGCGCGGCTCGAAACCAAATTCGATGTCACTGTTACTGTACTGAAGTAGATGTTGCGTCTTATATTCAGAAATGGACGGAAATTGCAGCTTAGTAAGTAAGCACAATTTCACGGTCCATTCTTCAATAAATGCTGTGATTTGTCGCCGACGAAATATCAGATGGCAATCTTGGTGCATAAATGAATGTTGTAAGCAATCAACACGTGGCCTCCGTCGGATTAAGCGTCGGATTTCGGACATTTCATGACTTTGCACAATAAAATCAAACTAAGTCTTTGACTTCGCCCCGAACCGAAATCCGTGGCGTCGTTTTTCCACCAGGCAGCACGATTCCCAGCTGACGATGCGTCGAGAAAAGACGTCGTGTCGTTGACAAGTTGTCGCCACCGTCAGCTGGAACGGCACAGAAAAAAAAGATGTCCGTTGCGGCAGCCACGAATTATTTCATACTTATGTCTGTGTCGCCTACCCTACGGTTCAGGATTACAACTTAACCAACCGTGGTAGGGAGGGTGGGGGAGCACCTGTCCAATGCCGACCATGGTGGTGGTGGAAGAATAGCCAAGACACGGCATATATTATCAACTTGGTATCGCTTGTCGGCACACCTGGAATGTCAGGCTTGTGGATTTTTTCGTTCAAAGCAGTATGCTTTCTGGACGACGAATACCTTCCTTTATCGCGTTGGAGGCCGGAGCGATGCCACTAGACAGCGAATTTCCTCGTTATTGCCCCTTTGCAAACGTCACCAGTGTTCCCTGAGTGTTGATTTAGTAATAAGTAGATTCCAGTAATCAAAGGCAAGTAGAATGCTCCATTGTTGTCGAAGAAGACTGGGCTGCATCTGAGTTCGTATCATTTACTTGTACCGTGCCATATTTGTTTCAGAAATACGTACCGTAGAATTCGAAAATATCGAAATGATGGTCTCCCATCAACAATTGTGCTTTCTATCTACCGTTGCTCAAAAGTACGATATCTAGTTGTAGGTATTCGAAATGCATATCCACCGCGCTATATTCAGGCGTCTAAGATATTGTTCTTCATTGAAACATATGTTTAAATGCATGGTGGAAATATTGGTTTTGCAAAGTAAGGGTCTCAAACTTATTTTAAAAACCATGTCGTTGCCATAGAACACGCCTACATTGGAACAATTCCAGTTTCCTGGGCCCGCAACTTTTTGGGCGGGAAGTTTTCATTTTTAACTTTCTCCTTTCCCATCTCCAGGCCTGCTAGTGGCACACTTCATGCGTGCTTGGAGTGGGAAATTTCTCCAACAATGAATTAATTTGCTTTCGACATGTCAATGAGTGACATACGTGAGTTGTGTGCGCACATGGGACTTTCTGCCACCTACAGGAGCCTGCTATACACCAATTAGTGCTCACTAAGCGCGTATTATCATTCCACATTCTTAACATATTCACATTTGTATTATTGTCTTATTACTTATTATAAAATATTAGTATACACTTTAAATGCGGCTAAGTATGATTAAAGATGACTAAATATCATTCAACATCATTAAATATGACTGAATATGATTACACGTTATCAAATATTACTAAGTATTACCTCGCAGATTAGGCTTCATCGACAAGAATATTACGTGGCTGCCTGCAGCTGTACTCTCTCCCGGCGGCAAAGTGCTGTACAGTCGTGACGACCAAGATTTGCGAATCGCCGCTCATCGATGGCCCCGTATCTGGCAGCTCGACTTCGGCGTAGTTGTAGCCAACTTCTTACAGTGTTGACATGAGAGAGCAGCCACAATGACGCCGCTGTCAGCCTCGCGATGACACAAGGATCGTGTGCAGCGCCGAGTGGCTGGCATCGCTCGGCAGACGGCCGCCTCCGTTCGGCCCCTCTGACGTCACGGCGTCCTGACGTCAGCGTTGTACGCGCGAACGCCAGCTCACAAAGTGCGATAAGTAATTATAGGTATTCGAAACGCATATCCAACCGCGGTACAGTCAGGACCATTCTGGAATGGTCCCAACTTTCTCGGACCGAAACTTTTGGGGCGGGAAATTTGAATTTTGAACTTTCTGTTTTCCTTTCTCCAGGCCTGCTTGATCCTTGACAGCACGCTTGATGCGTGCTAGGAGTGGGAAATTTCTCCTCAGCAATGAGTTGACTTGCCGATTGGGCCGACTGGGCGGTGGCCGTCAGCGTGTAACTGTACCACCCCAGATCCCAGCCCCGCCGCGCCCCTTCGGCCGCCTCCGCCGGCAGCCTGTCCCAACAGGGCGGCGGAGTCCTCACCACCTCTCCGCGAGGCTCGCGCCGTCTGGCAGCCGCCAGCCGTCCTCCGCCAGCCTGTCCCAACAGGGCGGCGGGCCTCACCACCTCTCCGCGAGGCTCACGCCGTCCGGCAGCCGCCAGCCGTCCTCCGCCGACGGCCTGTCCCAACAGGGCGGCGGAGTCCTCACCACCTCTCCACGAGGCTCGCGCCGTCCGGCAGCCGCCAGCCGTCCTCCACCGGCGCGCTGTCCCAACAGAGCGGCGGGCCTCACCACCTCTCCGCGAGGCTCGCGCCGTCTGGCAGCCGGCAGCCGTCCTCCGCCGACGGCCTGTCCCAACAGGGCGGCGGAGTCCTCACCACCTCTCCGCGAGGCTCGCGCCGTCTGGCAGCCGCCAGCCGTCCTCCGCCAGCCTGTCCCAACAGAGCGGCGGGCCTCACCACCTCTCCGCGAGGCTCGCCCAATCTGGCAGCCGGCAGCCGTCCTCCGCCGGCGGCCTGTCCCAACAGGGCGGTGGGTTCGCGCAGCCGTCCACACCTCCAAGGAGCTCTCTCTCTCTGTCTCTCTGTCTGGCAGCCGCCCAGTCTACTCCACTCCGCCGTGGGCCTGTCTCAACAGGGCGCCGGGTCCTCCACACCCGCGCCGTGACGTCACCCGCTGCTGACCCGCTGACCCCGACCGGCTGGCGTCTGCCGGTGACCCGCCGCACTTCGGGTTACAGGGGTGGGGTCGCGGGGTGAGGGGAAGTGCAGCAACAGCGGAACGTCTGACGCGACCTTGAACGCTGCTGGGAGGCGAAGCAGAACACATGTATGTCACCTGAAAGAACTAACTGCATTTTTTCCAGCACCCGGGTTTCCCAGCCTTGCCCTAGCCTTGCCTTTTCCTTGCCGCAAATCGCTTTCAGTCTTTGTAACAGACTCATGGTCACGTGATACTTGCTCGATGGAAAATACATGCAATGATGCCAGACTGTCAGGGTATGGCTAAATTTATAGAGAAATATTTGGAGGATTTTTGTCCTTGCTGCAATCGTTGCTTTTGTTGCCGGTTCTGCTGTTGTTTTATCCTCGGATGACCGATATGTAATTAACGTAATAATATATAATTCATGCAATAAAAAAGTAATTCATGTAATGATGTGCAATGGATATAATGAAAAGTAATGGATGCAATTATGTATAATGGATGCAGTGATATATAATGGATGCAGTGATACGTAATGGGTGTTCGACAACAGCCTTGGCCCACCGGTCATCGTCCCACGGTCAGGCGAGACGATTGATGCCGATTGATCTGGAATCACTTTTCGACGAAGCGTGCATTTTGGGACATTTCAGCAATTTAATTCCGTTAGGCGTCAGGCGCAATGTTAATGCGGACATCGAGGGGTCTCCAGTAAAGAAGGAAAACAAGACAGGCTCCTGAGGCCACTCAAGAACTCTGAAATATGCGACCCCGACGAGCGCCTCCGGATGTTCACTAGTGTATGCGCGAAGAATATAGTTACTATTTATGAAACTCTGTCTCCACCAAATATGATGCAAAGCGCATTTATTAAAGTTAGCTTTGATTGGCAGATTTGGTGGGCAACTGGTTCAGTGTACAGAGTGCATCCAAGAAGGGCCCTTGTGGCTCAGAGTTGCACTAATCTTTTATGTCTTTATGTCTTTATGTCCTCAATATTGTTTAAGAACATTACGCTTGTTGGCGTTGAATGGAAATAATGAATTTACAACTGCTAATGGTACTTGATGGTCCTAGCCGCTGGTACTTGATATTTATCAAGGCTGGAACTTGATTTATGTCGTGTCTCGCCATTCGGCGGTGCTTCGGATCTTCTGGGCAGCAACTATCGGTGCTTGACGTGCATCGAAGCATGCCAGAACCTCAATCAAGTCTGAAAGCTTCATGTCAGAAGGTGAAAAATGAGTTGGATATCTATAAAAGCAGTGAAGTATGACACCAGAAGGTAGCTAATGTTATGTTGGTATATTTGAGACCATTTAAAATTTATTCGCTAATGTAGAACATCCGATATACAATTTAAAGGAGTGCACTGTGATAACTCCAGACACAAATCTTGGCATTGAGTGCAAAAATGACAGGGTTCGATATCTATAAAAGGAAGCGAGTATGTCATCAGAAGACAGCTGATGTTATGCCAGTTTATTTGAGACCATTGGAAATCATTTCGGTGATATAGAATATCTTATATTCAATTTAAATGAATGCAATGTGATAATTTGGGACACAAATTATAGAATTAAGTGCATGAATGACAGGGTGAAACCTTAATGGAAGTTATTGAAGATGGTATATAAATGTAACACGCTCAATTTTCGTTTAGTTCAGAACATTGAAAATTGTGAGCACATCTAACGGAAGATGTATTATGCGTTTGTATTACAAGATTTCGGGTGGCAAATTGCCCCCATTTCACATCAAGGGCAAAGTGACAGGGTGAAATGATTTGACAATAAAACGAACTTCACATCATAAGAGGGCTTGTTTCAATGTTGTTCAAGTGTGACCATTGAAAATTCCTTGCACCTTCTCTAGAAACTATAATATAACATTAATCATAGGAAGTGCACTGTGGTGGTGTTCCTTCAATAACACACCACCAGAGCGGCGCCACCGGTATTATGTCCGCTCCTGACGCCTAACGTATCGACTTCTTTTAATTTTTGGAACTACATAGACATTATTCGTCAGATGGTACAAAGTACTTCACATCACGCTTCGTGGTGCCTGCGAAGGTTTGACCGAGTATGACCTAGTAACCATGCACTTTATGAGCTCAAATAAGGTACCACGAGGTGTGAATGAACCTAAGATGCACTCCGATGCTTAGTATATGTTCCTGTCTCAAATAAGTTTGGTCTGGATTGCCATTTCGGCACGTATACAACGCGCCAACTTTTGTCCAACAGCCTGCCCTAACTTTGGTATAAAAGGCGAGGGGTGGCTGGATACGCCCCTTGCGGTTGGAAGTGTGGCTGGATTTCTGGATACACCCCTTGCGTAAATATGCATGGAAGACGAGCACTGCAAAACAAAGACAAAGACCACCAGTCAGCACGCCTCCACCACTTTCTTTTGCCGTCTCCTACTCCGTGCGTCCCATCAGGCTCTACACACTCACAGGAAGAAAATAGGCTGGAGCGTAGGTGTCAGGCTGCGTATCTAACGGAATGTAAAACAGGCGGGAGCGAGGGTATCATGCTCTGTGTATAACAGGAGATTAGCAGGCGGGAGCGACGAGGTATCATGCTCTGTGTCTAACAGGAGGTAAACAAGCGGGAACTAGGGTGTCAGGCTCTGTGTCTAACAGGATATAAACAGGCGGGAGCGAGGTACAGTCAGAGGAGACAAACAGGCAGGAGCGGGATACCAGGCTCGGTGTCCACCATGAGACAAACAGGCGGGAGCGACGAAGGTATCATGCTCTGTATCTAACAGGAGACAAACAGGCGGGAGCGACGAGGTATCATGCTCTGTATCTAGCAGGAGATAAACAGGCGGGAGCGAGGGCTTCGGGATCTGTGGCTAACAGGAGATAGGCAGACGGCAGGTTAACGTGGTCCCGAAAGGCGGCAGGCTGAAGTGACCTCAATCTGTGTTCGAGGGGCATGGAACCGTTATGCGTCATGAGCAGACATAATGCTTTGGTTAATGCTCTATTCTGCTTTCTATAAAAAGTGCAAGTGTTTTTCAATGATCAAATTGGAGCAACATTGACACAAGCTCTCTTATAATGTGTAGTTCGTTTTATTATGAAATAATTTCACGCCGTCACATTGCCCTAAAAGTGAAATGGGAGCAATTGGCCCCTCAACATCTTGTGATTAAAACGCACCATACATCTTCTGTGTGATGTGCTGACAATTTCCAATGTTCTTAACTAAACGAAAATTGAACGTGTTACATTTATGTACAATCTTGAATAACTTCCATGAAGATTTAACCCTGTCACTTTTGCACTTAAATCTAAAATTTGTACTGAACTTATGACATTGCATTCCTTTACATCTTATATCGGATGCTCTACATTGCCGAACCAATTTCCAATGGTTTCAAATAAACCGGCATAAAGTCAACTGCTTTCTGATGCCGTACTCAACAACATTTATAAATATCTAACCCTGTCATTCTCGCACTCAATACCAGGATTTGTGTCTCGAATTGTCACGTTGTATTCCTTTATACTGTATATTAGAAGTTCTGCATTGGAAATTAATTTCTAATGGTCTAAAAGGATCTGACACAAAATCAGCTGCCTTCTGATGTCATACTCAACTATTTTTATAGGCACCTAACTCTGCTATTTTTGCACTAAACTCCAGGATTTCTGCCTCGAATTATTGCATTGTATTTCTTTTATTTGTATATCAGATGTTCTACATTAACGAATTCATTTCCAATGGTCTCAAAGGAAGCGGCAATAAATTAGTTGTCTTCCGAAGCCACACTCGACTAATTTTATAGATATCCAACTCTGTCACTTTTTTAGCTTTTGACATGAAACTTTCCGGTATTATTGAGGTTCTGTCATGGCTCGATGCATGTCAAGCGCCGACGATTGTTGCCCAGATGATCCGTAGGACCGCTGAGCGGTGACATGACAAAAAGTAAAGTTCCACCCTTCAATAATACTAACCAACATCGGCTCTGCCATGCCAAAATGGTGCAGGAAAATTTCGCGATTGTAGATGCATTCCTTCCATTCAACGCCCATACAGGAATTGTTCTTAAACAAGATCAAGAAAACCTGTCCGCTTCAACTGCGGTGGTGGCGGAATTCTTGCCAAGCACATCAGCCATCGTTTCAACTCTGAAAAGCTGCTTGTAACTTTGGCGTTCGGACCCATTAACATTCAGGGAATGGTCCGCACCCCACCATATTATGAATGAATGGCGGCGGGCGGTTGCGGACTGGCCGGGGGACGCCGGCGGCCGGCTGTTATGGTGGAAAATAGTCCCACAAGACAATACGCAAAGTAAAAATACGCACAATATATCACTGTAAGTGGAAATGAGATTGACGGCTGAAGGCAGGATAACTTTCATAAATTCACTTCGCATCACATTTTATGAAGACAAAGTGACATAAAATGTAACTATCTCTCCGCGCGCACTCTAGTAAGCATCCGAGCGCGCTTGCCTCGGGCGTATGTTTCAGAGTTCTTGAATGGCATCGGGAACCTACCTGTTTTCTTTCTTTACTGGGGGTCCCCCTGATGTCCGCATTAACATTGCGTCTGACGTCTAGCGCGATGTTCTGTGGCAGCGGCAGCTGACCAGAGATCTGGCACCGCGGCCGGCGGCAGCCGCCGGCGCTGGCAGATCCATGGCGCCGCCACTGAGCTGCGCTCCGGGAACTCGGCCTCAGTTCCGGTCGGGCTGCGTTGTTCCTATCTTTAGCAATGCAATCTGGTGAATATCTCTCGTCTGAAATCACCTTTGCTCAGCGCACATGTCTGAAGCCGCGCGACTGTGCTGGTGCTGGTGCTGAAGGCAGTGCGTCCATGGCTAAGATGCTGAGATGCCGAGTGCTGCGCCTTTGGCATTTGCCTTCGAGCATGTAGCTCTTTGTATTCGCCTTATGCTGGTATTGTAACTAATCATACCAAATATAAGGCGACCTAGTACCTAATCGTACCCGATATAAGGCGACCTACCATCTAATCGTACCAAATATAAGGCGACCTAATATAGTTGCGCCAAATATAAGACGACCCACTATATATTCGTACCAAACGTAAGGCGACCCACCATGTAATCGTATCAAATATAAAGCAACCTACCATCTTATCGTACCAAATATAAGGCGACCTGCGGTCTAAATGCTTCAAATAAATGGCGACCTACCATATAATCGTACCAAATATATCGCGACCCACCATCGAAGCGTCTGGTCAGGGTCACTTCACGTTAGCCCAGGACCCCTGACCCACGCGTTGGGCCAGGGGTCCCTCACGTCGGATCATGTGTTCTTCAATTGTCGGCACTTGGGCCCTCCCCGGTCACCCGAATTCCCCCAGAATCAACAAATGTATTGTGTGCTTCGTAACGTCCTATGCTAAAACACATGTTGAACGGCCCCCTTGGCCCCTTTTGTGTCCAAGGAGAGGCGTGGCCTGACTCCATGGTCTCCTAGATTCGCCATTGAGCTCCACATATTTGCAGCTCGAGTTCACCATTACAGCGCTACACAAACCTAACATAATCTGGTTGAACAAGAAAGAGATCTGCGGAGAAATATGCCAGACATTCCGCTGTTTTAGTGAAGACATAGGAAGTCCACCGCTCACACACGCAGCAAGCCTGTCCGGCAGGGGACGCGAGCCGCACCAGGCGCATTCCTCTCTCGCCGTCCCGCCCAGTGACTGGCCGGGAGCCAGTTGCCGTCCAGAAAAGTCCTCCACGGTACGGACACCCCACGAGAGTGGCCGCGCCTGTGGGCCACGGCGTCGGTCGGCGCCGGCCGACGTGAGGTGACGTCACCAGCTGACGTGAGGTGCGTCACGTGACGTCGCCGACTGACGTGAGGTGCGCCACGTGGCGTTGCCGACTGATGCCAGATACGCCGCGTGACGTTACCAGCTGACGTGAGATGCGCCACATGACGTCACCAGCTGACGTGAGATGCGCCGCCTGACGTCACCAGCTGACGCGAGATGCGTCGCGTGACGTCGCCGACTGACGTGACGGGGAACTGACGGCGATCCACCTCCGCCTCATGGTTCGGGACGACGGCGGCCTCTCTGGGACTGTCAGCCCAGTGGAGCGACTGGTGTGCACCCGAGGCGTTCACGCCGTCCGGACGCCGGCTGGACAGCCCCTGTCGCCGCCGCGGTGTTTGGGTGGGTCACTTGGGTGGGCCGCGTGTACCGTCGGCGCAGTGGCTGGTCAGGGAGGGTTGTGCACAGTCTGGAGTGTTACCGTGCCTGGCGCAACGATAATCAATATAAGAGAATGGGCTCGTGCCTGTGTTTGTTGCTTTTTCCGCACAGGAGAATATACATCGGCCTCAGGAATACAGTTAGACAACTTTATTAGTGCTTTGAAAGATCAGGTAAAAGAACATCCTGGTTAACCGCTTGGCAAGGATAGTGCTACATTTGGGCGGCTTACCTGTGCAGCACAACTACACTTCCTACATTGAGAAGTAGAGAGCAGTAGCTACATAACTTTCAATCTAAGCGTGAGCTTTATGTGCATCTTTTCTGTCTCTCGCCACGGATGTTTTCGTGGAATCCGTGGATCCGTGGATCCGTGGATTTCGTGGATCCTGGAATAGTGCACGTGCGATCGTGCACGAAATAAAAAAGCCGCCAAATAAAAAGGCGCCAAATCAAAAGGAGCACCACCGGACAAGAAGTAAGCCAAGGACCAAGGCACCCGGTTGCATTTATTGTTGTCCCGTTGTCGAGTGCAAGAAACGCAGCGCTTGCCAAAGTATGGGTATCGAAAGTCTCGAACCGGCGCTCGACAGCTCGGGACACGAACTCGACGCACCGTCCATCATCACCGTCAAACCGAAGACTGGGCACAGACTACTACAGTACCGATACGACTCAGTCGGCGCGTCAGAGCTGGCTCCATGCTATGCCGTTCAGTGACACACATGCTGCTGATGTGCCATGATAGCAACTCTCCGACAACTACGGGAAGGCGCTGGAGGTGATTGGCAATCGACAGCTTAAGGCCAGGCTCAGCCCCAAGAACAGAGGCATTTGATTTGCTTTGTTGCCGACAGGAGGCGAGGAATGTTATCCGCAGAGATGGCATGTTATGAGCTAGTATGAGATAGTATGTTATGAGATAGTATGAGATAGGATGTTCGCAGATATAGGTAGTCAGAAGGTAGGATAGGCAATCAGAAGGTGGATGGGTAGTCAGAAGGGAGGTGCTATTCGAAGTTGTTTAACATAGTGAAGTTGTGGTGAAAAAATGATTGTGCTTTGTTCTTTATCTCAGAGGCTTGTCTGGATTAGGGTTCTCTGGTGATCAGGGATGCGGAGCCGGAGACGGAGCCGGAGCCGCCGGGACATTTTACTCGGAGCCGGAGTCGGAGCCGGAGCCGTCAAAAGCGGCTTCGACTCCGAAAGAGGTGTCAATTAAAAAAAAAATTGCAAACGTGAAATGAACACATTATGCCTAGTATGGTATGGTATGGTATGAAAACGCATTTTAAAAGCCAAAATGTTTAAATACGAGTAACTTACAAAAATGTCATCAAATATTGGTAGAATAACCAATAACCATATTCTACCCTCAGTAGTCAATGCAATAGTTTCATGTTTAGTTTAGTTAAGTTCATTGTTTCCATCATCAACGGGTTCGTCTTTCCTGTCAAATCCTCACACCTCGTCTCGGGGGGGGGCGGTTGAAGACCCCGCTCTAAAATCAAAACTAAGCATCCCATGAAAACGAAAAAGATGTCATCGGAAAGCGCTCAACGAGTAGGGATCCGGGTCCACCCCCCCCCCAAATAACTGCCCACCAAAAGTGACGTCACCAGGGGCTAGATTTTCACGACTTTTCACGACTTACATTATGTTTTTGGTTCTGGGGAGTTCAATTTGGGGATATATGAAGAAAAAAAACGAAATTTACTTGGAGTGAGAAAAGGACAGCGAAATCGACCTGGGCTTTAATTTTCTTGGCCTCATAAAAATAATAATTTTATTTTTTTGACATTTCAAAATTTTGAGTTTTCAAGTTTTCTTTAATTTTCCTTTCCCAATGTGTAGAGCAGACCGAGAAACGTTATTGGAAGTCAACTTGCCCTAACAAATGCTTACTTGAGCCAGAATCCTCGATTTGAACTGCAATTTGGCAAATACGAAAACATTATATGTAGTCAAAAGCTAAAAAATGGAAAATTCCACTCGTACGTTTTGTTGCATCTCCAAAGATAAGCAAACGCTGAAAGTTTCAATAAAATATCTGTATCCGTTAGAGCGTGACGACTGGTTGAACGTTTTTGGAGGTGACCTCACTTGACATTGACTACCTTGTTGACTCTAGATGACCTGACTTCAAAATTTTGAAACATCGTGCCAAATTGATGTGTGAAAAGGTATGCCAAATTTGGGCGCGCTGCCGCGCGCCGTTCGTCCACTATCCGCGAAGAACCTGAGGGGGGTTGAAGGCCCCCCGAGACAGAACGGGTGAATGGATCGATCACGTTTGGGATTTACCGAGCCGGAGCCGGAGCCAGTACGTTTTGCCCGGAGCCGGAGCCGGAGCCGGGATACTTCCCCGGAGCCAGAGTCGGAGCCGGAGCCGTCCAAAAATTTCCCCGCTCCGCATCCCTGCTGGTGATGCATTGCTCACATGTAACCACAGTGCATGCTTGTGGCGAGGGGTGCGTGCGTATATGTTGCAAACAAGGAGCAGCATATGCTTTAAAAGAAGTCTGAGGCCATCAAGATAGCCTTCCATCAGACATAGCTGGCTTACTGGACCTGACCAACAATTGGCCAATAATTATTAATGCACCACTGACCGCGTCAGAAAATCCATAATTCGGTTTAGCTGACCTGAGACACATGCCATCTTCTTGGGGAAACACTTCGGTCTTAGCTATCCTTCGTCAGATACCAAGATTTGGCAGAAAATAGGACATGACTTGATGTAGCCTTACGTCACAATGTGCATTGTTTGCGCGCATTATACGTTCGTTCAGCTAATTTGCATTGTTAATTTCTACCACAAGTGGAACGTTGTGTTTCTGATGTTGGAAATCCACCCTCAAGTCGATGCGTTGGCAATGACCTTAGAGGCAAGTGCGTGCGTGGTTTGTGTACGTAAATAGTCTAGGAATCACGCATATGAACTGCTTTTTTGCTGAAGTTTGTTTTGAGAAAGTCTGTGTTCCAACGAACTCAGCACAGAAGTTGGGCACGAGGCTCGCACAGTAAGCCGGCCCAGCTCGGATGCGTATGACTCGGGCATCGACGGCAGAATGGCCGGAAAATCGCGATCAGAAAACTAGGATGGATGCTGGGTAATGCGATAATCTTGAAAACAGTGTTTAAAAGCAAACATTATGCCCATGTCACCTGTCCCGCACATGATTGCCAGAATTTCCGTGCCGCTAAGATATTCAGCAAGAAGCAGTGGTAGTACATGACTGTACAGGGTGTTATGTGTGTGGCCTACCATGACTTGCTCGTTTTCGACATGCCCCAACAACGTTAACGCCAACCTCGTCGACGTTGTGCACAGGCGACCTCAGGACTGTTTGTGCACCGCCTCTCGAATTGCGTATCTCTCTTCGCCCTCGTCTGCCCAGCGTGGGCGGACGGTTTTTCCCACCGACACCGTGTCGTGCGACTGCGACAAACAACCAACACAAAGACTGCTCTGGACCCGACCAAAGTTTCACGACGCACTGTTGTGGTTAGGTGAGTGGTGATTATCTGTAATCTGTTGTATTTGGTGAAGATGGGTAAGCTGTTGTACTCGGTGAATATGTGTACTCTGCAGTATATAGCGAAATGTGTAGTCCATAGTATTTTGTGAATAGTTGTGGTGTGTTTTTGGTGAACATGTGTAGTGTATTTTATTTTGTGAATACGTGTTGTATATTATATTTGGTGAACATCTGTTGCATACTTTATTTGTAACAGCGAAGAATTGGAACAGTTGAAAGACTTGTAGCTCATATCACCGCCACCGTGACGTCACACCATGCCGATGAGTACCGAGCACTAATGGCGTTGACGATGTTCACATAAGCACGGCAATAGGTGACATTCCCAGTTGGCCCCTCCCCGCTGCAATGCATTGCACAGATCGTGTTTAATGTGCACTGGAACATTGGTCAGGATCAGCTTTCAGAGCCTTAAAGTAACTGTGGGGCCTAGTCTGGTACCGATCCGCTGGGTGTATCAGGGGCGGATTCAGGGGCGGGCGCAAAGGGGCAGGAGAAGGAGCCTCTATGGAAATGTGACGTTCGCTAGAACGGAAAAGGCGCCCACTCGGAAGAGGCTCGAATGCCCCACACCAATATTCCAGCCGAAGGAATCCCTCCGATAGGAAAGAGCACCCCTATTAGGTCAGGTGCACCATCCCCTATTAGAAGGCCCCTTCCCCTATCCCTCTCCCGCCGAGCGAATGTTCAGCCGCAGGCGTCTCTCCACGGGCCACCGCAGCACCGCCACCCCTAGGAAATGGCTTCTCTCCAGACGGGTGCCTCCTGGTGGTAATTCTTCGATCCGCCCCTGGTGCGTCTTGGTTCTGAGGAAGCTCTGGCTCGTAGTGCAGCGGAAGAGTATGATGGCGCTGTCTGCGCTCTCTGTCTGGCGCTGCATTGTGCTGCTGATGTGTCGGTTGGCGAAGTTCAGCATTGGCTCTTTCATTCACCAACTTCCTGCGATGGCTAAGCCATCTGGGTATGGGATAATCGACTTGGCAGTGAGGCAGCCAGGGCAATTTCTATCAAGTCCGAGTGCAATGCCAAGCACTATTCGGAGTCGGACCCGCATGCTGGAGGATGGAGGTAGCGCATCCGATGTCTGTACTGTGACATCTGACGAGCTCGTGCGAGACGAGATGGGGGAGAGGAGATCTCACGAGCAACGGACCGGACGTTAGCAAGTTGGGTGGGGGTGTGGGTGGGGTTGGGGTAGGGGGTGGAGGCAGAGGACATCCGGTGGTCGGGTGACGAGAAGATCTGATCAAGCGGGGCTGCTGATGGCGGCATATCTGACCCTGCACAATACATTGCTGGCGGTGCTGGACTCCACTCAACGCTGCATAAGGCACTGCTGAACTCAGAGCCTTCGTGGGGGGGGGGAGTTGGAGCCACAGACAATGAACAGACAGCGCGAGACCGGCAAATCCAGGGATCAGGCGGCACAGGATATCAGCACCCTGCACCAGGGGCAGGAAGTGACAGCGGCTCAGGAGTTATTGTCTCTTTATAAGTGATGCCATTTATCTTACTCGTGGCCGTCTAGTTTCCTATGCGGATAATGCCATAATTTTTGACGAAGCCTTTCCTGAGCCTTTCAGTTTGCCGACGTTCAAAATTTGTTTTGAAGACCGGCTTTAAGCACTTCAAAGCTGGTTTTAATTGAACTCGCTTGAACTTTCAGCCCTGCATTTGCTTGGTATTTTCAAATTTCAGCGGTAGTACAACAATTTTCGGAGCACTCATCACCTACACAGGCATCGCTTCAGCCCGGAAGCATTGCAGCTACTCATTCAAATACACACATCACGCACATATTATGTGACCGACAATCGTGGAGTGGAGCAGAAAAATTCACTTCAAAGTAATCCGATTCTTCAATAAATGTCGCCCCCAGAATTATTGTCGGTCATCGCGAGCATTATCACATCCTGCTAACACTGAGTTCCTAAGGATGGGCAAACATTGGGACGCTCATTTCCAGCATAGCTGCGTCAAAGTGTATATACCACACACACACACACACACACACACACACACACACACACACACACACACACACACACACACACACACACACACACACACAACACACACGCACACGCAACCCACGCACACGCCCCGCCCGCCGCCACGCCCCCCCGCCCCACCACACACACACACACACACACACACACACACACACACACACACACACACACACACACACACACACACACACACACACACACACACACACACACACACACACACGTCCTTAATGCCATCCAGTATATGCTCACCAAGCGGAGCGAAATGCCAGTCCAGGAAACGTCTGTCGGCCTTCAACTGCACTTGTCCCGGTGTAGACCAGAGACGACGAGGCTGGATCTTCCTTACAAGACAGCAGGAACCTGGAACGAGCTGCCACATGCCATTACTGCACACCGCGACATGAAAAGCTGTATGTCGCTACTCAGGTCATTTCAAACAGAGCTGATGTAGCCCAGTATCACCGAGAAAGTCGATTGCCGAACGTGTGCTTCGTCGAATTCGTCGCAGTAGGTATATCTCCTCACCAAGTCTATGTATTGGCATTTGTTCACTAGTCTTTAAAGTGTATGTACTCGTCTGTAGCTTGCATCACTTTATCATCAAGTTGCTTTCTGTCGCTTGTAAATGCGGTGGAGTGTTTTGTTGTCTATGTTTGACGAGATGTCTGCAAATCCAGTGTGACTTGGAAGGTAATCGAAAATATGCACACATACAAATATGGCGTCGCAAATATGGCATCGTAAATATGGCGTCCCAGAAACGTAACAATATCATGGCACTGTCCATCAGCACCGTTACTCATATGTAGCCTTGAGGGTGCCATTGTCAACTTGTTGGTTGTCCACGGTTTATTGACAACACTGGGGCGAAATGGAGTTTTGGTGTTGTGGTTGGACACCTCGTGGCTGATATAACCGATGCTTTATCCTACAGCTCATACAATCTTACCAGTCGGTGCTGTTCAGTATGAACATCTGTGATCAATTATCATGCCATGCGGATTATCATTCACAGAATGAAACGAACTTTCCCTGGCTTTGGATTGTTGAACGTCAAGTATTAAAGGTCCTTCCTAAAACCGGCTGAATGTCAAGCGCGGAAGAACATTTAGCAATGTGAGACCCATTTGCTAGAGCTGTATATCACAGGCCCCGCCAGTTTCTGCGCCCTTGTGGTGTATTGTTGCGTCAATAGTGTCCGGTCGTCATGCATGCCACGGTCAGTTTCAGTGATACGTAATTTGATGCAGAAGGGCAGGTCATTGCACTTGATGCACTGCTTGCAATGCTTGACTCCGCGCACCACCCGACATTATTTAAGTATGCTGTCAGTACATGCACGAAATCTGTCTTCATGAATAAGGCTTTACTACTAATTGGTGATACTTGATCCCCTGTTTCGATTTTCTGGAGCATCCACAGGATTTTCGAAGTTCGCCATTAGACTCATAGTGACAAGTGGAAAAAGCACCTTCTGGTGAGCAACACCTCCTAAAAACGCCACTTGATTGAAGTGATTGGAAAACTTTGGATACGTCCGCTATGTTCCGTGTTGTTTATGCGTCGAGTAATCATCCATGTTGTGCCAAAGAATTTCGCGGCGAGTGAATGCTGTGTCGGCCATTTGCGTCAGTCAGCGTACCCGCGGCGCCATTGTTCGCCGAATTTGCCGCAGCGCTTGAATGTCAGCCACCGCCAGCATGCAATATCGGCTGATTGAGGATAACCCGTTCAGTTGGACGTGAGTAAGGCTGTCGGGAGTTGCCGGCGGACAGATCCCTGTCGGATCTTAGGACCGCCCCAAACATTCTCCAGAGTCGTGTCGCGTTCACCACAGCCCAGGCAGTGGCGTACGCAGGATGGTGTTAACGTATTCAGCACTGACTAATAATATACGTACCCAATATCGTATTGATTTATATATATATATATATATATATATATATAAAATATATATATATATGTATATATATATATATATATATATATATATATATATATATATATATATATATATATATATATATATATATATATATATATATATATATATATATATATATATATATATATATATATATATATATATATATATATATATATATATATCACATACCAAAAGAAGTACTGTTCTTATTCGGTCGCGTGTTTTTGCGAACCTGCGGTTCAACAATATGTATTTATTGCACGGTAAGTGTTAATCACGCGGGGCAATAACCTTTATATTATACAGTGCCTGAGCGTAATGACCTCTGGAGACAATCCCTTTGTTATTCATTCCCCACAAGTGCACTGGCGATTGAGCTGGAATACCGATAAAGTCCACGTGAAAGTCAGCATGAGTTAAATAATTAAACCAATCTGGACTGCAACACTTCGTTTCAAACACGAGCCGCATGTGAGCGGTTTACGTATAACATTAAATCACGCATGGCTTAAGACACGGGTGTTCATTTTCGAAAATTACTCGGGGAGGAGGGGGAGGGCATACATGAAGGTGATGGGCAGGTCCAAATGGAATGGGGAGGGTGCACACTCCATAGGGTATATGTTGAAAGTTTAAATTATGGGGAGGTGATAAAGTCAACATTGAGGAGGCACTTCCCCCTCAAAACTATATAAAACGACACTCCTTGTTTAAGATGTAGTAAGCCTAACAAACATTTTGTTGCTGCTTCATACTGTTGACAGCACGTAGTTTTTGCCAGCAGACGAAACCTCGTGGAATACAAAAGCGGGCGGATTTGATACAATAAACACACACAACACCGACATACATATGCCATTCATATATACATATAATTTTATCTGGTTAGCGATTCCGGTTCATGCAGGTTAGTTGGCCAATGTTCCCGGCAGTTCTGAGCAGTACGACATTAACGTTGATTCAGCTTTGGTCCAATATAAGTTCCAGGAATTCCAGTCGCACTGAACTTAGCACTGGCGACCTCGTGTGGACATAAAATTATAGAATGACCTTAGTCCTGGAATGTGTATCCCATTGGCCCCATGGGGCGTTATATATGCAACACATGCTGCAATCCAACATACAAAATATGGCTTTGAATGTTTATCCATCTGCAAATAATTAAAGCTGGTTTCATACAAAGAATGCCAGCTCGGTCGGTTGCATTTCATGCTGAATCCATGCCCAACCAAACAGCCACTAATTGTAAAATAAAGTGGATGTATCCGTCTGAAGAAATATTTTAGCTGCATGGACATCTGAATACCTCGCTTGCCACAGAGTGAGTAATATACTATAATATGTACAATAAGATGATAATACATACTATTATATATGAAATGCACCCAACAATTTGGGCTCTTCAATGAAACAGGTGCTGGTTGGTTGGTTATTGGAAATTTAGGGGCGCGTCGACTGCGTTGGTCATGTAGCGCCCAATGAAACAGATTCAATTGAGGAAAGTAATAAACGATTTGTAAATCAATCAGAATCAAGCAAAAACTTTAAATGTTTGGAATTATATCACTGTTTTTGTGACAGGAGGCGCTTCATTGACGTCATAAACATCTCCTTTCCTTTCGCTACACGTTTTGCAACCTAGCTCCTAGCAGCCTTTCCAGTTTATTCTGTGTTGCCGAAGTCCGACATCCATAGCGATCGGTTGTTGCTTGTCGACAGGGCTCCAGTGGTATCCTGCTCGCTGAGCTGCCAATGTTGTTTGTCCGACTGAGGAATGCAAGGCGAGAGTAGCATATACCCGTGTCTCTCACTTCAGGGTTGTGCAGGGCAAGCGGTTACGCGACGACCATAAACGCGAATGCTTGTCCTTGAACACTGGCCCGTGATCAACCTGGTAGACTGTCACGTAACGCCTAACTGTGAAGCGGCGCAGTATTCCCGGCCAACAGTTGTGAAGCGGCGCAGTATTCCCCGCTAATAATTGCTGTGAAGCGGCACAGCCTAGGTCCCTATTGGCCATACATGGAAAAGAGGTATATTGAAGGCTAATGCCGTCACCGACTGTACATAGTGAATAGTTTTGGGGAGGATTGGGGATTTTGCCGGGAGAAATTAGTTTTTGGCATGGTAACTGGTTTTTACCGGTAAAAACCGGCAAGATGGTTACAACAGCCAAACAGTACCGCCATGTATACACCTCAGGACGTGTATACAAGGACGATCTAGGAGTTCACAAATCACCATAGTCGCTTCTGATTTTCTAAAATAGGATTGTGACTGTCTTGAAGGTAAACTAAAAACATTATCTTATGCTACAAGCTCACGATTAAAAAAGGTGAACATCTTCGAAATAAGCACAAGATGCAGTGAATCATGACGAGTTTAGCGATATATAGCTTCGTACAATTCGTGTTACTCTTCATTGAGCTCCAGGTCTCCAAACCTTGGGTGATCTCTACAAAATTTCCGATGTTATAACTCCTTAACCGTTGCTCCAATCTTTCCAATAATTGCACAGCTGAATTATAGAGAAAGGTTGTCTTTGCGTGATAAACTAGTGCTTGCATAATAGATGCATTTTCATCGGTATATCAAATATAATTTGACCCCTTCACTTGTCGATTTGTCGTGGAATGGACCACCAACCACAATTCGGAGACATTTCTGCTACTTGTTTAATCCTTGACTTCACAAGGATTTAAACACTTGTGCAACACAACACTCAAAATCAGATGACTATTATTCTCATCCTATCACGTGCCACGAACATCCGAAGGCTTGTATTTCAGTAATATACCGTTCTAAACACATATTAAAATGCATCACGATTAACTGGCGTAAAATCAGCCATGCATGATAATTTTGAACGGATATGCATCTTTTTATGCGCAAAATTGATTTTAGATGTAAGTGATTGATTCAAAATGATATTACACAAAATATATTTTATATGTATATTTTCAAGGCCCTTTTTGATTCCAAAGATAAGATATCGAACTTCATTTTCGCACTTTTCAAAATGGCGTTGTAACTGGTCACGATGTCACGATTTCAGATGTCCTGCAAACGAAAATTGCGAAATGGTCAGTACAAGAAGTGGATTATTCTGAGTTCACCGATATATACTTTTGCACAATTCTGATTGTTCTTTATTGTATTAAGGACCTGTAAATACACCCTTGTTTGGTGACATCCCAGAAATGTCCGAGGCTATAACTCCTTCATCGTTGACCTAATCTTCCTAAAATGGCACAGCTGAATTCGGCACATTCGATAACCCACACAAATACTTACGCAAAAATATATTGGGTGTTACACCCTTGCTGATTTATCGCGGAATGGGCCTCCCGCGACATTTTTAGTTCAAATTTTGCCTATGGCCATTGATGCTGTATAATACGTGACACTCTATTGGACAGCATATCTTGTACCTTGTACAGCATATTTTGTACATCTGAAAAAAATCAGGGTGTTGACAGAACTCTTGACGTAAAACCGGTAAAAGCAGTTTTTGACACGTCAGTCTTAACAGTGGCAAAAACCAAGAAAGGCACGTTTCATGGAGATAACTATCAACCCTGATTCTCAGTATTGTGTCTTGGGATGCCATTAGCCGTTTTTATTTGTATGCTGGTTGCTTCTATGTTGTACATTTTGATGCTTGTGTGTTTTTCGGTTTCTATCTTTTTATGTCTCTAGTTTATTATTTACATATGCTTTTGATATGACATAATGTGTTTTATGACACGACTTCCCGTATTCTTCGGTTTATGTTCCGTTGGTGTCATATGAATAGCCTAGGCCGAACTAAGCCACAGATGCTTCTCCCTGGTGGCGCAGTCTGCATTAGTGTGCCGAGCAGCCGCATGAACTTGTCACATTATACGTACACTTGCCAGCAGTGCTAGAGAACTTAGAGCTACCTGGTTCCCCTAGTCGCCATTCTCGCTCAGCAAACTACGCATGGACCTCATAGGCACTAACAACTACGTATGGACCTCAATCGAGTGTGAATTATTATACACCCACTGCCCATCCCCACTGGGATCCACAGTTCATTCACATGTGCTGCCAAAGCATTGCATATTCGCATAGATGCAACATGCGTGCAACATACGTGCCTTTTTATATTACTGGGCTTCTTTAAGCCGCACTTCAGACACGCGTACGCGATGCATACCTGGCGAGGTTTCAGTTTGTTCGGCACCGTTACGGAACGGCCACTGTTGTACACGCGCCTGCTCTCACGTTCCCCCACTTCAGCACGAGCACCCGGCGAGGTCCCAGTGAGCAGAGCCCGGCTCCGACGACTCGAGGTCAGGTCGTGACCTCGGGTCATGTCACCGGGCCGAGGGACCTGTCTAAAGGCCAGTTTTTATAAATGCCGAGCGCCGATTGGTCAGCGTTAATCCGCTGGCATGGCAGTACAGCTCGTTAGAAGGTCGGGCCGGAAATTTAAAAATTTTTTGTTTATAAACTTTTTTTTGTTATGGGATTTTTATAAATTTTTAAAAATAAATATTTTTCCCCCCCCTTTTTTTACCCCCCCCAAAAAAAAAGGGGGTAAAAAAAAAAAAATTTTTAAAAAAAAAAACCATCCTCCATGAATGGGACAGCATGCATTCGTAATGGCCCGCACACTTCGTAAGGACTTGTAGGCATTCGCAAAGGCCCGTGATTCGTAATGGCTCGTGGACGTCCGTAAAGGCTCAAACGTTTTCAAGGGTCCGCAGTCGTTCATAGAGCCCGTAGACATTTGTAAGTACACATAGGCGTTCGTAAGGGGCGTAGATTTTCGTAATGGCCTTGAGCATTCTTATGAGCCCGTACACGTTCGTAAGGACCCGTATAAGTTCGTAGGGACCGGGAGTAGTTCGTAATGGCCCGTATGCTTTCATATGGGCTCATAGATGTTCGCAAGGGCACGTAGACATTCTTAGGGGACCGAGAACAGCTCCGGCGGCAACACAAATATTTGCCTTTCTGTCTTCGCCATGGCGATCCCGTAGATGATTACATTTTGTACAATTACGATTACGATTACGTCCCGTAGACGATTACGAGACCTTGGCACGGCCCGAAGGGCAGCGCCAGGAGCCCGTGAAAATTCAAGGAGGGTCCGCCACTCCCCTTAGTTACGCCCCTGTAGTTGCCAAAGGTAACCGTCCACTCCGCGCGGAAATTGCGCGGCGCCATTACTAGGATGGCCGAGCGACAATACAGTTGACTGCTGGCGCCACCTCGCTAGTTTGCTCCCGGAATTATCCATTACCGGTATAAAAGACTGATTTCGCGTACTTTTCTACTTCTTCTTTTGTGCGGTGCGGCCCACAGCGGCTGCGCACGGAATCCAGCCGTAGACAGTGTCTCTCAAACATCACCGCCAGAGCGCGCGGCTGACGCCTTCCGCAGCGAAGTGAGCACTGCTCAGAGTTGGCTACCACTGAAGCTGCCACGGCATGGTGGGACTCGACACGGTCGGCTGCTGTTCCCTATAAAAATCGGTAGCATACTCGACCGACCGGCTGTGCCAAACACGCCGCACCAGCTCCGTCTGGTCGACTGGCGGATACGGGGGCGGCTGCTCAGCTGCTCAGTTCACCCTGTGGCAGACCAACAGGCGGAATGTAACGAGGGCGCGGACAGGACAACGGTGCGGCAGCTTTATACGGGAACGTTATCCAGGAACATCACACCGGAACATTATACCGGAACGTTATACAGGAACGTCATACAGGAACGTTATACAGGAACATTATACCGGAACGTTATACTGGAGCGCTATACAGGAACTTCATGCAGGAGCATTATGCAAGAACGTTATGCAGGAACATTGTGTCAGACCATTGCACCTGAACGTTGTACAGGAACGTTATGTAGGAACGCTATTAAAAACGTTATGCATTAACGTTATACGGGAACGTTATAGATGAACGTTCTGCCGGTACGTTGTATAGGAACGTTATGCATGCACGTTAAGTAGGTACTTTATACAAATACGTCTTACAGGATCGTTATAAGGAAACGTCATGCAGGAACGGCATACAGGAACTTTATAGAGAAACGTTGCACAGGACCGTTCTGCAGAAACGTTCTGCAGGAATGCTCTGCCGGAACGTTCTGCAGGAACGTCCTGTAGAAATGTTCTGCCTTCGTCCCGGCTCGCCGCTGGGGGCAAAACAATCTCCCGAACGGAAGGGAGCTGCAGCACTGCAACGCAAAACTATCAAAACTTAAGAAGCTTGACGGTTGGGCCGAGCCGGGTCGGATCGGTCGTACGAAGTTCTCTTTCCGGTACACATACGCGAGGGTAAACGCGCTGAGCTTCGCCCTCGCTTGTGACGACTGCTGTCGCGACTTGCCAGCCTCACCTCGCCCATGACAGTGTTGCGCTGGGCGATACAGAGTGGCGTGTGTCAGTACGCGGTCTGTTATCATCTGATACCACGCGATCGTGTGGAAAAGCAGCAAATCAGCGGGTGGCCATCGGTAGTGTGCCGAAGCGGGAGGAGGAGGGGAAGGGGTAACCCCTCGCCCAATGAAAAGTGGTGGGCCCCAAATGATTGCACCAGGGCTCGGAAAAGGCATTCCGGGACGCCAAAAATCGCGCTGTGGTCAGAACAAATTGCACCGGAACCCGAAAACAAATCGAGCCGGGCTTCTGAGAAATTGATCTACGCAAGAGACATAAAAATCGCACCTGGCTCCCAAAAAAATCGCACTGGAGCAATCAAAATGCCGCCCCGGTAACTAAGTTGGTTAGTGCGCTGGCATGCACTGGTCTCCCCTGTCCTGGAAACACGGGGTTCGAGTCACTTCGCGCGCTCGCATTTAGCCCCCGGCCGGGAGTGTCGGTTGGCAGCTGGCCCGATGAGGCCTGGGACCAGCTACCGGTCGGCCGTGTCGGTGCATTGACGGCACGTTAAACTTTCGATCAAAATTCTCCCGGTGAACAGGAATTCGTGGATCGGGTGGTGGGGCCAGGGTTCACGCAACAAGCTCTGCTTAGCAATATAACCCTGGTTCCTAAAGCCATCCAGCAACAACTCGGATTAAATTTATTTTTATATTAAAAAATCGCACTGGAGCCCTGAAAATCGCACTGGAGCCCCACCAAAAAAAAAATAACAATTTGTGGAGCCAAAAATTAACGTTGGTGACTCTACGTAAATATAGCGGGGCATTAGAAGCGCACAGGGGGCATGCAAACGTACTGGGGCCACCCAACGCGATCGGATCCTACAACGAAAGCGGTTGGGTATTAAAATATGTGCCGGGCCCTAAATAGACATGCCCGGGGGCCACATAAGTAACACACCATGCGCCCTCAGAACGCACCGGGGCTCCGAAAGGATATCGGCGGTCGATGGGTGCCACAAAGACGGCATGAGGGGTTGCAAAAATATGATGTGCCCACATAAACGGCATGGTGCTAAAAACGCATCGGGGCGCGAAATAACACATCGGGGCCTTTGAAAGCGCGCCTGTTCGCAAAGACACCGTTGGTCCAGGAAAAATCACCAAATCTGAAAAGTCCTCAGGGTCTGAAGAACGCTCTAGGCCCTAGAAGCTGGGACTTTTTAGGACATAGAAAACGCATCACTACCCAAAAAAAGCACATTAAATCCTTTGCCTTAGCGTAAGCCTCAAGAAGAACACAGAACCAACCGGCTCGCGTCGGTTCAACAGCCAATCTGGCAGCATATTTAAATAAAATGATGATGTGCATCAAAGCTCACAGGAGCATTCGGATATCCTTTCCACCAGAAAATCTGGGAGGAAAAGAAATTATCTTCAAATAGAATTCATTGAACTTTCCAGCAAACCATCATGCAAATCATTCCATGACGTCGCATGCATAGCAAGACTGGCATGTGAAATGACCTTTGAACTGCCGAGAGGGGATTACAATCCGGTGACTTAGAGACGCGGGGGGTAGCTAAGGCTCCCCACAACAAAAACTAAGACGTCACCACATATTTTGGTAAAAACAAAATTGGTCACTTTGCACAAAAGTTGTGGTCGACATCTAGCGTCTTAAAAATGCTGCTACGTCGGGTCCCCCTCAAAATCCGTCTACCACCCCTGACGCAAAGTCTAGGTACGCCACTGGTGGCTATGGCTGCATGCCGAGAAGCCGCCGAGGCCGACCTGTGCCGACCTCCACCTGCGCATGCGTCGTGACCTCTGACTGGTCATCATGACCGCGCTGAGAGCGGAGAGCATCACTGCTGGTACCGTGCCCGGAGGGATTCCACCCACGCTGGTACAGCATCCGAAGAAATGTCACCTGCACCGGTGCCGCACCCGGAGACCTGTCACCTGCACCGGTACCACACCCGGAGACCTGTCACCTGCGCTGGTACCACACCCGGAGACCTGTCACCTGCGCTGGCACCACACCCGGAGACCTGTCACCTGCGCTGGTACCACACCCGGAGACCTGTCACCTGCGCTGGTACCACACCCGGAGACCTGTCACCTGCGCTGGTACCACACCCGGAGACCTGTCACCTGCGCTGGTACCACACCCGGAGACCTGTCACCTGCGCTGGTACCACACCCGGAGACCTGTCACCTGCGCTGGTACCACACCCGGATGACCGTCCTGGTCCTTCCTAGCTCGTGAAGAAGGCCAGTTTTGCTCCAAATCCGGCCACTTGGAGAGAGAGCATGACCCTATCTTCCCTCTTCCCTGCCCTCCACCGGTTCCGCTGTAACCGCCGCTGTCGAGTATCACGATGTAAACTCGTTGACGTCCAGGGTAGGCAATGGGCGTTATTTAAAAGTTCTGCAATCGAGTTATTTGGGCGCATTTTCGTACTGCTGTAACCTCTTGCTTCCACCAAGTAGCAAAGCATGCAAGCAAAAAGAAGATCCTTGGCTTTTTACGATGCAATTGACTGCTAAGCCATATAACATTGCCAACATCTCACGCCGATTGGATGCAGGTGAACTCGACACTTTCGCTGGCTATGATATTCGAACGGACGATCTTATGCCCAAGAGGCGGACAACCCATCGACTGAATTATTGCGACTGAACCAACATCCAAACTGGCCGAAAGTGTCACGGTTAAAATCGCATAAACGAGAAAAAATGTGCCGAACACAGAGTACACAATGTGACAACAGCCCTTGTCCGATTAAAAATTATAAAAAGCAAGATTCGTGGCACTGTGGGGATAGTTATCAAACGTTGACAACTTGCCGACTAAACGTTGCCAAAGACGATACGGTCCAGCTCCTCCGGCAACATCAGTGGTGCTAGGCGTGGGCGTGGCATCCGTGGCGCGAGGCGTGGGCGTGGCATCAGTGGTGCAAGGCGTGGGCGTGGCATCAGTAGTGCAAGGCGTGGGCGTGGCATCAGTGGTGCAAGGCGTGGGCGTGGCATCAGTGGTGCAAGGCGTGGGCGTGGCATCCGTGGTGCAAGGCGTGGGCGTGGTATCAGTGGAGTAGAGTGTGGGCGCCGCATCAGTGGTGCAAGGCATGGGCGTGGTATCAGTGGAGTAGAGTGTGGGCGCCGCATCAGTGGTGCAAGGCGTGGGCGTGGGCGAGCCGTTGCGGGATGGCGCGCAGCTCATCCAAGCGCTGCACACTTCTGCCGTAACCTCCACAACAAATTGCTTGTCAGTTTCAAGTTGCAAATTCAACTTCAGCCACGTGCTGGTCAGCATCCTGCTGATCCGATCCGTGACTCGGCAAGCCTCCCAGGCTACCATGCTGGCCGCCAAGCCTCCCAGACTATCCAGATGGTTGCCAAGCTTGCCAGGCTGCCATGATAGTTGCCACGCCTCCCAGGCTACCATGATTGTTGCCAAGCCTGTCAGGCTACCATGGTGGTTACCAAGCCTGCCAGGCTGTCATGATGGTTTCCAAGCCTCCCAGGCTATCCTGATGGTTGACAGACGTACCAGGCTACCATGATGGTTGCCAAGCCTCCCAGTCTACCCTAATAGTTGCTAAGCCTCCCAAGCTGCTCTGATGATTGTCAGGTACTCCAGGCTACCATGATGGTTGTCAAGCCTTCCAGGCTACCATGATGGTTGCTAAGCCTGTCAGGCCACCATGATGGTTACCAAGCTTCCCGGGCTTCTCTGATGGTTGCCAGACACCCCAGCCTATCCAGATGGTTGTCAAGCCTCCCATGCTACCCTGATGGTTGCTAAGCCTGCCAGGCTATCCTGATGGTTTACAGGCGCTCGAGGCTACTATGATGGCTACCAGGCTTTCCACGGTACCATGATGGCTGTAGCGCTGCATAGCTTCTGCCGAGCACTAAAAGGCAATGAGTACCTCTTCCTTGCGCACGAGGATTGGTTTATGCTGACTGCAAGTACGCTGTTGAGCACTTGTAATTACGCCTGCACGGTCCAGTTGAAAGAAGACTGAGTACCACTGGAGGAAGTGCCCAACTCGTTCTGTCCTTTTATGGCGGCGTTAATTTGTGTTCATTGCTTCGCTAACTGCCACCAACTTCGAACTCGGAACCGTATATACATGGGTCTGTATTTCCATTGATGTCAACTTTTTATCCATGCATATATCGCTTTTTAACATGCTCTACATGTTAGAACATAGGGATATATATATATATATATAATGTATATATGTATATATATATATATATACGCATTTTCGTTTCCGGATTTGACAGTAGGGAAATCAATACGAGTGTGTCCTATCCCCCCGACAATTTTTTTATTCTGAAAAGGAGGCCCTTTTCTTAATATGAAGATCAATGCATACTGTTCCATCAACAGCATGAAAAAGCCGGAAGCGCCATTCATCCAGCCTCCCCACACCTGAAAAGATGCTGGGTATGCCTCTGTCTCCCCAACCATGAAATATGGTGGATGCGCCTTTGCGTGTGTTGTGAACAAGTATGCCTGGCTAATACCGATTAAGTACGTACGTGAACTATGTGCCTTCGTGAACGGCTGCATGCCGATTGGATGACGACAATGGTAAAGGTAAAGGATAGGTAAACGCATGGTAAAGGATAATAATCGAAGTTTTGATGAAGATGCCCCCGTTTGATCGAAGACATTCACGTTTGATGTGCTGGCTTTACAGTAACAAACCTCCTGTCGGACTGTAAATCTTGTGTTCTGCATAATAGACTGCATTCTGTATATCTTCAAGCCATCACCTAATATTACAGGACATCTAGGTTCAAAGGCAGGAACATAGCCGAATAGTTAATGTGCCGGCATTGCAAAGATATACTGCTTAATTGGCGAATTATCAACGTACGTGACATTTCTTATTCCTTTAATGTCCGGGCTCATCAACTGCATTTGTGACGCAGCCCGTTTTGTCGCCTACCGGAGATGCTCTTTAGCAGACCACCCATGTGCCAACCACGCGCACCAATGTCGTCTCATAAATGTTGAACACGCACAGGGGTGTGGAACTGAAAAAATGCTCTCAAATATGGTTCGTCTCAAGAAAATAAGGCCGGATCATGGTGCCTAAGGGCATTCCTAAGCCCGCCCAGGAAGCCAGGTGTTGAAGTGGGTCTTGAACTGCTTTACTTAACGTTCGGTGAGTACAGCGTTAGTTTCGTCCGACAATATTCGTGTGGCATGCGACACAAATATACATTTACATATTCATACATATGTAATATATATATATATATATATATATATATTGTGAGCTTGTATGTATGCAGTGCATATGTGTATATCTAAATCATTTTGATTTTCGCAATATGTGATTGATCAAAGTGTACACCACTGAGCACATGGGTAGTGGATTGGTAGCTTTCTGAGCAGGAAGCCAGTATGGAACAAACGCGTCCGGAAATGCTGACAGGGAGCTGAACCTGGCCACACCACGCGCCAGGATAGCCACCGCCCGGCTCGGCCGACTCGCAGTTCATGCACCGGGCCGTCGTGTGATTGGCGCTGACGTCCTCCGCGGCTGCTCTGTCTGCCGTGCTGCCTCCCTCCCGGGAGTCGCATCTGTGATCGGGGGCGTGCCAGTGACTTTCAGACAATTAGCTAAACACACCTTGGCTCCCCCTGGCGGACGTGTTCTGCGAAACAAGCAGCAGCGACGGAGCCGCCCGAGCCGCCTATCGCGTGTCGCGCGTGCGTCTCCGTCCTGCCTATCCCGTAGTCACGTGTGTGCAATCCTACCTACAGTCTAGTCCGTAGTCATGTGTGTGTACTGTTTCCGTCCTGCCTAGCCCGTAGTCATGTGTGTGCAGTCGTGATGTTCTGTCTAGCCCGTAGTCATGTGTGTGCAGTCGTGACGTCCTGTCTGTAGTCATGTGTGTGCAGTCGTGATGTCCTGCCTAGCCCGTAGTCATGTGTGTGCAGTCGTGACGTCCTGCCTGTAGTCATGTGTGTGCAGTCGTGATGTCCTGCCTAGCCCGTAGTCATGTGTGTGCAGTCGTGACGTCCTGCCTGTAGTCATGTGTGTGCAGTGTGGTCTCCTTTATGTTGTGCAGTCGTGATGTCCTGCCTAGCCCGTAGTCATGTGTGTGCAGTCGTGATGTCCTGCCTAGCCCGTAGTCATGTGCGCATAGTCGTGATGTCCTGTCTATCCCATTGTCATGTGTGTGCAGTCGTGACGTCCTGCCTGTAGTCATGTGCGCATAGTCGTGATGTTCTGTCTATCCCATTGTCATGTGTGTGCAGTCGTGATGTCCTGCCTAGTCCGTAGTCATGTGTGTGCGGTCGTGACGTCCTGCCTGTAGTCATGTGGCATAGTGTGATGTCCTGTCTACTGTATGTTGTGGTGTGACGTCCTGCCTGTAGTCATGTGCGCAGAGTCGTGATGTTCTGTCTATCCCATTGTCATGTGTGTGCAGTCGTGATGTCCTGTCTAGCCCGTAGTCATGTGTGTGCAGTCGTGATGTCCTGCCTAGCCCGTAGTCATGTGTGTGCAGTCGTGACGTCCTGCCTGTAGTCATGTGTGTGCAGTCGTGATGTCCTGTCTAGTCCGTAGTCATGTGTGTGTAGTCGTGATGTTCTGTCTATCCCATTGTCATGTGTGTGTAGTCGTGACGTCCTGCCTAGACCATGGTCATTTGTGTGTAGTCGTGGTGTTCTGCCTAACCCGTAGTCATGTGTTTATAGTCCTACCTACAGCATATCCCGTAGTGATGTCGGTGTAGTGCTGCCGACTGCAGTCCCCGACTGGTTAGCCCATGCTGTGGCAGCTGTGTGGACTACTCGGTGGCAAGATGGACCCATGCCGCGATGGTTCTACTCATATGAGCAGAATGCTGCTCGCATGGCATTTGACAACCCCCTGACATCGGCTTGTGTTTATAGGCGCACCCACGGGGGCTCATCTCACGGGACGAACCCCCCCCCCGCCCTTTGAGGATGAAAAATTGGAGATAGGTCGATAGATGCAATAAACGGACAGAAATATAGGGAGTTTTTGCATTTGGAGTAGGCTCGGTATCGTCAGACCTCTTCCGTAACAGGATCTTGGTCGCGCCACTGGTTGAACCGTGAAGTAAATTTTGAGTGCGCCCCTGGCTGTGTCACTGATCTTCCGCCACAGATCAACTTCATCTCAACCAACATTTCTGAGGAGGCGTGAAGCTCCAAAAGCATGTCTGGTCGAGTGTTGACCTGTCGGGACCCATGTGTGGTCGAGCGGGTAGACCGACCCGTCTGGATCCGTCGGGATCCATGCCGGGTCGAGTGTTGACCTGTCGGGACCCATGTCGGGTCGAGTGTTGACATGTCGGGACCCAGGTCTGGTCGAGTGTTGGCCTGTCGGGACCCATGTCTGGTCGAGTGTTGACCTGTCGGGGCCCATGTCTCGTCGAGTGGGCAGGTCGACCCGTCTGGATCCGTCGGGATCCATGCCGCCGAATGCCACGCTGCACGCTGCGCCTTTCATCGAGTTTATCTGACGGTATATATCAATCTCGGCATGGCAGCTGCCGCCTGCGTTGATTGCCCGGTCCGTCCTGCGATGCCTCTAGGCCCCGCTGCCAGCTGCAACCCACCAGGACTGGCAGCTGGCAGCGGCAACCAGCAGTGACAACGAGCGGCAGCCACCAGCAGCGACAACCAGCACTGACAATCAGCAGCGACAACCAGCAGCGACAACCGCAGCGGCAACCAGCAGCGGCAACCAGCAGCGGCAACCAGCAGTGACAACGAGCGGCAGCCACCAGCAGCGACAACCAGCAGCGACAACCAACAGCGGCAACCCAACAACCAGCAGCGACAACCGCAGCGGCAACAGAGAAGTCGTCTGCTCCGAACTTGCCGCTGCAAGCCCCTTCAAGCTGTGTCGATTTCACGACATGGCAATGTGCAGCAGCGTCGTGCATTGGCGCCGGCACCGGGCCACATATGTCGACACAAGTATTGGGGGGGGGGGTTGGAGTTGGAGGATAGGGTTTAAGACGTTTTGTTTATGCGCATTTTCCCGTAGGCGTCACGTTGAATGGGTTGATGTAGCTCATGTAGTGTTTGTGGTGGTGCACGCTCAGTGCTCACTGTCTCTTGATACACTGCTCTATCACGGTCTCTATATTGTCCACGGCTCGACACGCACGTTGCTGCCTCTGGCCTTGCCCTGACGCGACTGGGCCCTGCCAGGGCGCACAGTCGGAAGTGGGTCGCGCGTCCGTGGTGCCATAAACCACGGCCCGCGCTCGGCGCATGCGACACACGCACAACACCTCCCCTCCAAGTTCATGGTCAGGTTCCAGGCTATGCCAACGACTACTACACACTTCCACCTCCCCTCCGAGTCGACGACGACGGCAGACGGTTGGTGTCGACTCACAACACCCTGCCGCCACAGCTCGGGCTACAGCACAATGCTGCACAACATGCACAATGCTTCACAACACATCGTACCGGCGAGTGCGTGAAGGCTACTCGTAAGAGGGAAGCCTGGGGTCGATTTGGAGGCGAGCGGGGCGGTGAGAGCGTCTGCCGCTGCGACGTGGAACCGGACTGGTCGGTGGCTGTGGGGGCGGTGACCGTCGGTCGGTCAACTCGTCCGCAAAACGAACAGTGCGCGGTGGGTGGGTCGGCGCGGCCTGACTGGGCGGCGCGGACGGACACGGCGGTGTGTACTCGGACACGAGCGGGCGGAATGGGCGCAGGAAACGGCGATTGCGCCAATATATGCGGCCACTGGGGAGCTTCACTAGGAAGTCACGCCGTCGGCCTACACCTACAACGGTGCCTCGCCGGTCCCATAACCCGGTCGAGGGGTCCTGAAGGGACACGTGGGTCCCAACGCGCAGGCTGGGCAGTGGCATGGCCGCTCGATCATAGCGGTCACGGGCCGCTTGCCGGAGTGAGTCGGCGCGGGCGTCACAGTCGTCAGCGGCTCGCTGCCACTCAGGTGCGAAGGCACGGTGGTGCATGGGGACCGCTGAGCGCAGAGGACGGCCGTAGAGGATTTGAGCGGGTGACCGGTGGTCCGCTCGCGGGGTGTTGCGAAGCTCTAGCAGCCCACGAGCGAACGCATCACAGTCAAGGTCCCCCGCTACGGTCACTTTCTGCACCAGTCTCTTCACTAGTTTGACGGCCGCCTCAGCGTGGCCGTTGGACTGGGGGTAGTGCGGGGTAGACATGTGATGTGTTACGCCCCAGCGCCGCAGGAAGTCTCTGGTGAGATGAGCAGTGTACTGTGGGCCACCGTCGCTGCGTAGCACACAGGGAACACCGGTGGAGGCGAAGATTTCCCGCAGGTGCCGGATCAGAGTCCGGGCGGTGGCGTCGCCGGCGCAGTGCACAACTGCGGGCCACCCGGAGAGCCGATCAACGTACACCAGGTAGGTCTTGCCTGCGTGACTGAAGAAATCTGTAGACACAGACTCGAAGACTCGGCTCGGCGGGGGGTCCGACATCAGCGGCTCTCGCTGCTGGCGAGGCAGCCGTTCACGGCATACCTGGCAGGAGCCAACGGTGTCGGCAACATCGCGGTCGATGCCGGCCCAGTATACAGACTGGCGTGCGCTGCGCTGTGTGCGTTCGACTCCTTGGTGCGAGTCGTGCAGGCGCTGCAGAGTCTCTGCTCTGAGGCTTCTGGGGATGACCAGACGAGGGCCGCATACCAGGATGCCGTCGTCAACGGCCAAGCGATCTCGCACGCCCCAGTATGGCCTCAGGGCAGCAGGCAGGTCACGTCTCTGATCAGGGAAGCCGTGTGTCACGGCCTCGCACAACGCTATGTACTCGGCGTCGGCGCGGGCGGCGTCGCGGACGCGGGTCAGCGTGGCATCCTCGATGGGAGACACCCGGGCTCCGTCTGGATCCAGCTGGGTCACTGAGCGCACGACGAGACTGTGGAGCTGATGAGTCACGTCATCTTCGGCTTCCTCGTCGTCTGGTGTGGGGTCATCCACGGGGGCTCTGGAGAGAGCATCTGGGATACAGTGATGCTTGCCAGACTGCCAGATGGTCGTGAAGCTATACGCCAGGAGCTTCATGCGGAGGCGTCGCAGTCGGGGATTGTCGATCTCCGGCAGAGATTTCTGGTTGAGGATGGGCACCAGCGGGCGGTGGTCGGTGAGAATGTCGAATGACGGGAGGCCTGCCAAAAACAGGTGGCACTTGCGTACGGCCCAGGTCACAGCGAGGAGCTCCAGCTCGATGACGGCGTAACGTGATTCCGTGGCCGACAGGAATCGTGAGCCGCATTGCACCAGCCGCCACTGTTCGTCGTGACGTTGGAGAAGGGCGTATCCAAGGCCGTGCAACCGAGAGGCGTCTGTCTGCAGGGCGGTGGGCCGTCGCGGGTCAAAGTACGCGAGCACTGGGGGTGACACGAGCGTCCTTTTCACTGCCTCGAAGGCCTGAGTGTGAGCCTCGGTCCATACCCATATGTTCTGGGGCCGCAGCAGGTCACGCAGCGGCTCGGCTGCCAGCGCAGTGTCCGACGAGAAGGCACCCAGTTGGTTCACGAGTCCCATGAAACTGCGCAGATCTGTGAGATTGCCAGGTGTGGGGAACTCAGCGATGGCCTTTACCTTCCGCTGGTCGACTGTGTAGCCGTCGGCAGTCACATCGTAGCCACAGTAGCTAACCGACGGCTCGCCAAACACCAGTTTACCGGGGTGCAGCGTGATGCCGGCTGCGTCACACCGCTCCAAGATCTGGATCACGTGTTGCAGGTGCGGTGCATACTGGCAGTCGTGTGCCAGCACGTCGTCAACGATTTTGCACGTACGACTGATGCCGGAGAGGGCTTGGTCACCTCGCCGGTTATATTCGTCTCCGCTCGCGGAGAGACCTTGAGGCAGTCGTAGCATGCGGAACCGGCCCCACGGCGTAATGAAGCAGGTGAGGTCCTGGTCACGACGGTCTAGTGGCACCTGGAAGTAACCAGATCGGGCGTCCAGCTTCGTGAAGTAACGCGCCCCGACACCGATGGTGGAGACCGCTTCATGCGGTGTGCACACCGGGTGGGCGCCACGCCGAACGTACTTGTTCAAGCGAGTGAGGTCGACGGTCAGACGCACTGCTGAACCATGGCTGCCCGCAGGATCTGCGTGTTTCGCTACTGGGACGATGGGGTGGCACCAATCTGTGGGATAATCCACGGGAGCGATAACACCTTGCTCCAGAAGCTCGTCCAACTGCTGACGGATATCATCCTGCCACGCGAAGGGGATGGGCCGAGCTGCTGTGACAGCATGTGGGCGGGCGTCGTCCATCAGCTCGATGCGTGCCGGGCCACCAGTCATTTCACGAAGAGGCGGGGCCGTGCTGAGGACGCGTGGGAATGCTTCTTTGAGCTCCGCCAGGTGAACTGCTCGTTGCTGCCGGGAAGGCTCCCCAAAAGCCGGGTCCCAGGTCGGGAGCGGGCCACGAACAGAGCAGGTTACTGGATCATCGGACTTGTGCACCAGTGTCTGGTTCGTGCGGACTTGTCGTCGGCGCGGGGGTCGCGCCGGCGCCTCCTCTCGCGTCCTCGTAGATGTGCTGCCATCTAGCGGCGGTGACAGCCCCTCTTGTCTGACGGTGCTGCCGCTAGGCGGCGCGGCTTCCGTATCCGTTCCACCGGCGGCGATGCTCGCCACCTGACTGGGGAAGTCCGGTGGCAGAATCCCGAGGGCGATGGAGTCGTGCCAGGAGAGCAGGGCGCTGTCCAGGCCCTGTATGACATGCACGGTCACTGTCGCTGTGATTGCACCCAATGTCAGGTCACACTGTACAGTCCCAAAGCACCGCAGCTCGTGGCCACCAGCTGCATACAGCTTGTCCGCGGGCGGAGACAAACGACTTATGTCCACGTGCATTTCCGCAGCCTGTGCCACGCCAATACAGGAAGTTTCCGCTCCGGTATCGGGTGTCCAGAGCGTTGAGCCGGCACCATTATGGTGGGTCGTAAACAGCCGGATCCTGGGAGAGCGGCGGGACGACAGGCCGTAAACTCGTATGTCGGACACGTTCGCACGATACTGGCCCGAGTCTCTTTGTCTGGAGCTGTCGCGCTGTGTTGGGGCTGTTCCAGATGTCGCGCCACGTTGACGACACCTGGCCCGAAAATGGCCGCGACGGTGACACAGGTGACACGTGGCCGTCCGGGCAGGGCATGGCTGCCCGTCGGCGTGCGGGTAGCGACCGCAGGCGGGACACCTGTCCAGCGTCGGATGCGAGTCTGTCCGACGGGTGTTTGAGCCGCTGGGATCCCTGCGACGAGTGCCTGGGCGGCTGGAGTCTGACTGACGGGCACGGGCAGTCCTGTTCCGACGATATGTGGACACAGGTTGGACGTGGCCGTTTGTCATGGCAGCCGAGTTCTGACGGGCGTTTTCTTGCGCACGGCAGATGTGGACTGCTGACTGCAGGGTGAGATCACTTTCGCTCAGAAGCGCACGCGGGGTGTCCTCATCTCGGATCCCAGTGACGATGCGATCACGAAGCTGTGAGTCCGTGCAATCACCGGCGGCATCGGTGCGGTCGGCAGCGGAGTCGGTCAGCGTGCTGTGCTGCGGTCTGGTCTGGGTGGCCGATTCGGCCAGCGCCAGAAGCCGTTCCTCTCTCCTGGCGGATGCTGTGGCTTGCTCCGTAAGCAGATCCGTCAGGCGGGAGAGGGTTTCGGTGAGAGCGTCCGGATTCATACTACCGACGCGCCATGTGGTGGTGCACGCTCAGTGCTCACTGTCTCTTGATACACTGCTCTATCACGGTCTCTATATTGTCCACGGCTCGACACGCACGTTGCTGCCTCTGGCCTTGCCCTGACGCGACTGGGCCCTGCCAGGGCGCACAGTCGGAAGTGGGTCGCGCGTCCGTGGTGCCATAAACCACGGCCCGCGCTCGGCGCATGCGACACACGCACAACAGTGTTGTTGAATGGGTATGTATTAAGTTTGATGTAGCGCGTCCCCACCCATTCACAGTGCATAAGCATCCATGCACTGTGCATTACGCACGCCGGCGTGCATAGTCTGACCGGCGTCGGTTAACCCCTATCACCCCTCCCCCTCCCCACAGGGGATGTCCCATGTCGGCACGACCCCAGTGGCCCCAAACTTGAAACTCTTGGTCGTCAGTCGACACTGCTGAACAACACCGAGCTCGGCAAGGGAACGGCGGCGTAGTCGGGCGGGTGTGGGTGTAGGTGATGGTGGGAACGGCGGCGTAGTCGGGCGGGTGTGGGTGTAGTTGATGGTGGGAACGGTGGCCTAGTTGGGCCAACAGGCGATGGAAAATGCCGGGTTGTTTTGTCGCGATGGTCTCCATGCTGTGGAAGAAGAACGTTTACCCGCGGCCGGCAGGGTACACCGCTCTGTCACGAAGTGCTGGAGAACTCGTGCCGGCCAGTTCCCTGCAGTATCGTCCCCGGCCAGTTCCCTGCAGTATCGTCCCAGGCCAGTTCCCTGCAGTATCGTCCCCGGCCAGTTCACTGCAGTATCGTCCCCGGCCAGTTCCCTGCAGTATCGCCTCCGGCCAGTTCCCTGCAGTATCGTCCCCGGCCAGTTCCCTGCAGTATCGTCCCCGGCCAGTTCCCTGCGGTATCGTCCCCGGCCAGTTCCCTGCAGTATCGTCCCCCCGCCAGTTCCCTGCAGTATCGTCCCCGGCCAGTTCCCTGCAGTATCGTCCCCGGCCAGTTCCCTGCAGTATCGCCTCCGGCCAGTTCCCTGCAGTATCGCCTCCGGCCAGTTCCCTGCAGTATCGCCTCCGCCCAGTTCCCTGCAGTATCGTGCCCGGCCAGTTCCCTGCAGTATCGTCCCCGGCCAGTTCCCTGCAGTATCGTCCCCGGCCAGTTCCCTGCATAGTATCGTCCCCGGCCAGTTCCCTGCAGTATCTGTTCCCCCGGCCAGTTCCCTGCAGTATCGTCCCCGGCCAGTTCCCTGCAGTATCGTCCCCGGCCAGTTCCCTGCAGTATCGTCCCCGGCCAGTTCCCTGCAGTATCGTCCCCGGCCAGTTCCCTGCAGTATCGTCCCCGGCCAGTTCCCTGCAGTATCGTCCCCGGCCAGTTCCCTGCAGTATCGTCCCCGGCCAGTTCCCTGCAGTATCGTCCCCGGCCAGTTCCCTGCAGTATCGCCTCCGGCCAGTTCCCTGCAGTATCGTCCCCGGCCAGTTCCCTGCAGTATCGTCCCCGGCCAGTTCCCTGCAGTATCGTCCCCGGCCAGTTCCCTGCAGTATCGTCCCCGGCCAGTTCCCTGCAGTATCGTCCCCGGCCAGTTCCCTGCAGTATCGTCCCCGGCCAGTTCTCGCCCCGGCCAGTTCCCTGCAGTATCGTCCCCGGCCAGTTCCCTGCAGTATCGTCTTCCCTGCAGTATCGTCCCCGGCCAGTTCCCTGCAGTATCGTCCCCGGCCAGTTCCCTGCAGTATCGTCCCCGGCCAGGACCCATCGACGAGATGGTGTCGGTGGATGGCGCCCCCCGTGCGGGTCTGGATCCCGCTACTTGGGCCTGGCTCCAACAATTCCAATAATCGTGCGACTGCATAAATGATCACGTGCGATTGCGTATTCGTGATTGGACTGCTTGCCGCCTGGCCCAGAGGTCAGGCGGCAGTTGGCATCAGCTTACAGCCAGCATCCGCCAGTGTGCCTGTGTAGCTACAACCAGCATCCGCCAGTGTGACTGTGTAGCTACAGCCAGCATCCCCCAGTGTGCCTGTGTAGCTACAGCCAGCATCCGCCAGTGTGACTGTGTAGCTACAGCCAGCATCCGCCAGTGTAACTGTGTAGCTACAGCCAGCATCCGACAGTGTAACTGTGTAGTTACAGCCAGCATCCGCCAGTGTGACTGTGTAGCTACAGCCGGTATCCACCAGTGTGAATGTGTAGCTACAGTACGTAGCACGTGCCTACGTTGACATAACGTTGGCATGTTTCATTCTGGTGTCATTTGTAGGCTGCAGCAGTGCAGGTGTCAGCTGATGTCATTTGTAGGCTGTAGCAGTGCAGGTGTCAGCTGGGTGAACTGTCTCGCTGGTGACTGGCATGTGCCAGATTATCTGATAATCGGGCACGATTGCTAATATCACAGTGAAGACCCTCGACTGAAGAGTTGTATGCATAGTTCGAGAGGGTTAGCTACATGCTCACCAGTTGGAGAACTCTTTACATGGACTATTGCTTTGCGCTCCCAGGACCTTTGAACTCTTGGCTGCCAAAGGAAATGAAACAATGCAGATATGCCCCTGTTTCTTAACATGTACTGAAACACATTATCAAACTTAGGAATATACCAATAAGCATTCAATCACAAACGAAACTGTTTTTATGCTCGTGAAAGTGCTTGCAATATATCACACTTAGCCAACCGAGCATCACTTATGGTTAAATTACGCCCGTCCAGAAAAAGTCCAAGAGCACACCCAATGATCTCCCGGCCCTCCTCAGTTTTTTTTTGCAAGGCAACGCCCATGCGTCCGTCAACCTGTCGATCTGAGATGAGATTAGTCCGGCACAGACGCTGCGGCACGGATCACAATGAGTCGCAGTCGAAGCGATGCCCGCCGTGCCGATCGATCGCCGCTTCCCTGGAATTGAACGCACGCTCCCCGGAAGTCTCTCAGATGGTCTCTCCGTCGAACTGAGCCACCCGTGGTGTGTCACGAGCCGAAAGGTCACGTGTCACCAGTCTGCGCAGTTCACTGCCACTTGTCGCTCCAACAATGGCAGTGTTTCCTCCAGGGAGGTCGACAGAGGGAAGCAGTAGTTCCAAGAAATGTTGATGCCTAACTAGATTTCGCACATAAAATTGAACTGACTGCCTGAAATGTTCAGTGCAGCGCAGTTTGGGGGAGGGTAGTGTGGCAACCAGACCCCGCGATACTGGCATATGCATGTCAGAATTGTCAAACATGTGATAGTCATGTTTACTGTCGCATGTCTTTAGCTACTTGGTTAAAGACCGCGAAAAGTTGAGGCTCATGGTCACATTGGTGGACGGTGGCCCTAAAGGCTGACAAGACCAGGACCTGACGACCTGACTATAGACTGCCCGGACCATGGCCTGACGACATGACTCCAGACTGCCCGGACCAGGGCCTGACGACATGACTCCAGACTGCCCGGACCAGGACCTGATGACATGACTCCAGACTGCCCGGACCATGGCCTGACGACATGACTCCAGACTGCCCGGACCAGGACCTGACGACATGACTCCAGACTGCCCGGACCAGGACCTGATGACATGACTCCAGACTGCCCGGACCAGGACCTGGCGACATGACTCCAGACTGCCCGGACCAGGACCTGATGACATGACTCCAGACTGCCCGGACCAGGACCTGACGACATGACTCCAGACTGTACGGACCAGGATCTGACTCCAGACTGCCCGGACCAGGACCTGACGACATGACTCCAGACTGTCCGGACCAGGACCTGACGACATGACTCCAGACTGCCCGGACCAGGACCTGACGACATGACTCCAGACTGCCCGGACCAGGACCTGACGACATGACTCCAGACTGCCCGGACCAGGACCTGATGACATGACTCCAGACCAGGGTGGGAATTTTGGGCCTCTCCTGGAGTATGGAGACCTAAGGACATTTTATTCTCCAGGATTGTGACTGCAAATGTTGAACTTTTTTATTCTCCGAATGAAACGTGCCAATTTATGGATGACATTTTGCTTCCAGGATCTCAGTACAGCTCCAACAATGCAGTTGCAGTTTCCAGTCCATCATACAAATTAGAAGCCTGGACAACAGAACAGAAGAGTATGGCATAGCAGGTCATAAGGCATGAAATGCAGGTTGCAGTCAATTGCCCAGGAATCATATCATGTTATATCAGAATACCTACAAGTTTGTGGTGGTTGTTTCGATTGCATTGTGCATGTGTCAAACAAACTATGTCCTGGCTCAGTCTAAGCCCCAATCAAGGCCGAACTCGCGGGGGTTACTCAGGTAATCGTTGGTGTGCACGATGCCTCCAAATCCGAACGAAACAAAAGCATCGACATAGCATAGAAACAATAGAGAACAAAATAATGTAAATTTCGGAACTAGTTATTACCTCAGCCAATTAATTACTCTCCAGGATATTTTCACACTGGCAGGACGGCGGCCCAGCACAATCACTCTGTAACCACAGATCAATCGTCATTCGGCTTGCGCCAATCTCGTCTCATTCTAAATAACAAAGATATGAGGGATTAGGTTTTCGTATGTCTTCAGAATTCTGTCGAAATGACGCTTCAGAAGGAAATATTGGAATATACCACGATTCTTCTTCATAATTCCGAGAAATACTGGCGTTACACCAAAAAATCTCCATTACGAAACCTCTCGTCTTGCTGCCATATCTTGCGACCATAGTGGAACTCGAAATATGCACAACGACGTCATATACTCGCATATCGGACCCGAGGTCCTGTTCTCCAGCCGCATTCCAATCGGAGACTACCGGAGAACGTAATTCTGGACATCTCAGACAGTTTTCAGTAATTCTGTTAATTTCATGAAATAGAGCATTCAATTTCGAATTGAAATGCATAAAATAGCACCAGCTAGCGAACTTCATTGATGGCAGAAGACCTATTTTTGGGAGCCATGTAAATGCTTAAAAAAATGCAAAAGACCTTGGGTTACTTTGGTATGAATTCCACCTCAATTCGCAAAACTACAGTAACCCATCAAGAGAAAAGCATCTGAATAGTAGTTTTATCACTTCAGCAACTGCAGTAACTGTGCATGTACGGAGTTATTACGTTCTCCGGGCCATTTATGGTCACAATTAGACGTCATTTAAAATAGTTACGAAAAATCTATCATTTCATCATTTGACCACCCTTGGATACGTCGCCGTTAGGACAGGACAATATCCGTACTAGAGTAGGAGAATTAACAAATTATTGGGACGGTCTCGCCCGATTCATGTTTTGATCTAGGATAAAGACAACGTAATTTCATGATTAGGAACATATATCTTCAGTGTATTGATTCCTATATAACTGAAGAAAAAGGTAACACCGTATTGACGTATGAATTCCTATTAAAGGCGACAGAAATTGAGGTCAAGCAGCGGTCTTGAAATTGTGTAAATATTGCAGTCATGTTTACACAGCGACCACACTTTGACCGCGCGTTTCGCCTCGCTGCTTTGTCCGCTTCCCTTTGCGCGAAGATCTTTGTCTCGATTGGTTGGGTATACTCGGGTTGAGACAAAGTTTTGAGAGCTTTCCGGAGAAAAACCTAGTAAGTGCGAGTGAATTAAGTGGGCGTAATTGAAGTGACTTAGGGTCCAGTAAAGGGGTGTAAGTATGCTTGTAAGTAAGCGGCTTGTACGCTTTTCAGCAATCATCTTTTTTTGGGGGGCTCCGACACCAGTAGCTTTCTGTTTTTTTTAGGGGGGGGTGGGGTCTGAGGCCATTTTTTTTATTCTCCGACTCCATGGGCAGGAATATCTTCTTTTTCTTGGAGGGCTCCGTTACAAATTTTTTATTCTCCGACTCCAGGTCAGCGAACCACTTTTCCCACGCTGCTCCAGACTGCCCGGACCAGGACCTGACGACATGACTCCAGACTGCCCGGACCAGGACCTGATGACATGACTACAGACTGCCCGGACCAGGGCCTGACGACATGACTCCAGACTGCCCGGACCAGGACCTGACGACATGACTCCAGACTGCCCGGACCAGGACCTGACGACAGGACTCCAGACTGCCCGGACCAGGACCCGACGACCTGACTCTAGACTGTCCGGACCAGGGCCTGACTCCAGACTGCCCGGAAAAGGACCTGACGACATGACTCCAGACTGTCCGGACCAGAACCTGACGACATGACTCCAGACTTCCCCGGACCATGGCCTGACGACATGACTCCAGACTGCCCGGACCAGGACCTGACGACATGACTCCAGACTGCCCGGGCCAGGGTCTGACGACATGAATCCAGACTGCCCGGACCATGGCCTGACACTAGACTTCCCGGACCAGGACCTGACGACTTGACTCCAGACTGCCCGGGCCAGGGTCTGACGACATGAATCCAGACTGCCCGGACCAGGACCTGACGACATGACTCCAGACTGCCCAGACCAGGACCTGACGACAGGACTCCAGACTGCCCGGACCAGGGCCTGACTCCAGACTGCCCGGACCAGGACCCGACGACCTGACTCTAGACTTCCAGGACCAGGGCCTGACTCCAGACTGCCCGGACCAGGACCTGACGACATGACTCCAGACTGCCCGGACCAGGGTCTGACGACATGACTCCAGACTGCCCGGGCCAGGGCCTGGCGACATGACTCCAGACTGCCCGGACCAGGACCTGACGACATGACTCCAGACTGTCCGGACCAGGGCCTGACTCCAGACTGTCCGGACCAGGGTCTGACAACCTGACTCCAGACTGCCCGGACCAGAACCTGACGACATGACTTCAGGCTTCCCCGGACCAGGCCTGACGACATGACTCCAGACTGCCCGGACCATGGCCTGACTCTAGACTTCCTAGATCAGGACCTGACGACTTGACTCCAGACTGCCCGGGCCAGGGTCTGACGACATGAATCCAGACTGCCCGGACCAGGATCTGACGACATGACTCCAGACTGCGAGGACCAGGACCTGACTCCAGACTGCCCGGACCAGGACCTGACGACATGACTCCAGACTGCCCGGACCAGGACCTGACGACATGACTCCAGACTGCCCGGACCAGGGCCTGGCGACATGACTCCAGACTGCCCGGACCAGGGTCTGACGACATGACTCCAGACTGCCCGGATCAGGATCTGACGGCCTCAGTTCAGACTGTCCGCACCACGGAACAAGCGACTAGATCTGACGGAACGCGTTCCCACATCCCGTGCCGGCGGGAACAATTCAAAATTCAGCCCAAACAGCGTCAAATCAGCCAGGATCGTATCAGGTTTGTCGCTAGTCGCTTCCTTCGCGGCGGTTGAGGCTGCATAATTTCATGTTCAATGGGACTGATTAATGGCGTTCCGAGTATACTTACTTAACCAGCAGAAGCATCTCAGTTTAGCTAACGATTTCCTCTTGGCAGTTTATACGTCGACGGTGTGAATGTATAGTACTATCGAAGATGTTTTTTCTTTCTTTCTTTTTCATGTTTACCATTTGAGGACGTGTTTACCATTAGCTTCTTGGTGACCGCGTGTGAGAACGTGGGATAATGCGTGAGATTCTGAAAGAGATGAGCGAGAGTGAGAGAGCTAGAGAGCCAGAGAGAGAGAGAGAGAGAGAGAAGAGAGAGAGAGAGCACAGCATATTTGTCTGTTTTTGGTATCCCAACCGTTGGAGCCTGCAAGGTCTGGTTTGGACGTTCTTTTTCCTTCCCCGCGACCAGCCAAGATCTGGGCGTGTTCTCACCGATGGTGGCTGCAATTTGCCGCTCGTGTCAGACGGCGTGGACAGTGTTTAGCCACTCACTTCCACTTGCCTTCGGTTTGACCGCACGCCTTCAAACGCCTCAATCACCTGACCTGCAGCGCCGTTTTCTCGTCCTGCCGCTCCTCGATAGCAGCTGGTACCAGCATGAAAGGCGCTGAAGTTGGGCAGGCGCAATATGCCGGCGAGCTGCGGGACTATCCTGCTAACGCTGCAGGTACAGCATCGGCCACCGAACAGCCAAAGGTAGCTGGTGGACCGACCGCAGCCGCATTCTTCTGGTAGCCCGTGCAGGCAGGCGTCGTACCTCAAACGCTATGCGCAGTGGCAGGTAATCGAATCGGAATACGTGTATTGTGGTCGATCCAGAAAATGCTTCAGCCAGTCCATTGCCGCACGCAACCTTTCAGCACGGGCGCCGGCCCACATCTGAGGCTGCCACACTCGACTCGGGGGAGGGGGGGTGTATAGGTCACGTGGTGCGTAACGTCACGGCGACAACCGCCATTGGCTGATGTCGATTGGGAGTATATCAGGATAGACATTCCGGTGAGAGTTTTATATATATATATATATATATATATATATATATATATATATATATATATATAAATATAAACGGAAAGAGTGCATCAGGCTCTGAGTGTGGAAATCAGAACATGAAATGTTGCTTTTCATCGTGGAACGCTGTCTCACACGTTGTGGAGACTATTTGGTTAAAATTATAGCAAAAAGAATTGAAAACGGATCTGGCTCTGAGTGGAAAAAACTGGAATACGAATCACGCCGGCCTGGCAGGCCAGGTCAGTGCAGACCAGGTCAGGGCAGGTCAGGTCAGTGCAGACCAGGTCCGGGCAGGTCAGGTCCGGGCAGGTCAGTTCCGGGTGTGGCTTAAGCCCGGTTCACACTCCGACAGACCGAAACGGATAAGAAACTTTCTTGTCTGCAGAACAAGAACGGCAGAAGTTGGGCATATGGTAACATCGGAAATATTCAAGACGCGAATTGGTAACAACGGATGTGTCCCTTACTTACGCTCGGTTTACGAAAGTGGCGCACCTCACTCACTGCTTGTGAGGTGCGTGAGGTGTGTTGGTCTTTGTGAATTTAATTGTGGACTGGCTTGTATTAATTAAGCGTCGAGGATTACGTGCTGAAAATGGAAGAAAACTATTTGCTTTTACTCATGCTTCTGGATGATGCCTGACCCAGAAAGAGCTGGGTACGCCCTATATCTATATCTGAGTGAAGACATATTCAATTTCTTTAATATGTCCTCATATGCCAGGTTGCTCATACCATTAACCATTTTTGTTGCCCTCTTTTGTACTCAATCTAAAAACCAACAATCTTTTTCATTACTAGGGGACAAAGCTTGAACACAGTATTGCAAAAGTGACCCGACATATGCATAGTAAAGCTTGATGACTTCATTTTTATATGGTGCATTCCTATTTATTTCCCCAAGCATTCAATGCCTTCTTCCTGGCTTCTTTGTATGTTCTGATGACCTCAGTTTTGTGTCAGCAATAGCACCTACATCATCCTGTTGAATCATAGATAGTATTTGGCCACCCATTAAGTATGGATCCCTGATATGTTGCCTACATACAAGCATGATATTGAACTTATCAAAGTGAAACCTCATTTGTCACCTTGGACCACTTCACAAGCTTGTCTCTCTTTCTGCAGCAAGGCCTGCTTATTTTCCCCGTTATTGCCCTGGAGACCGAAATAGTTCAGCAGTCGGAATAGTGTAGTCATAATGAAGTCATACTGAATGTGACACATGTGGGTATACCATACTCAATGTGGTAATGGTATATTAGCATCATTTTGCATTTTTTGGGCCTTGCCTCCCAAAAATGCAAAACTCCAGTACACCCCACTGAACATATTTCCAATTAATGTTAAATGAAGCTCATGTTTGTGACGTTAGATCATTAAATGCAATAATGAAGTGTCTAATGATTGTTAGGCTGGCTAACAGGCTTGCCAAATAACAGCTAGACTTGGCCGTTTATTTGATATTATATTAGCACACCATCCATGCCACCAATAAGCAAATAGAGCAACCAAAACTAATCATATACTTAGCAAGTGCTGCCATTATAGAGTGATAGGTAGTAGGCAGGTAGCTACCTACTTATGGGAAGAGGGGTGGGGGATTCTGAACACTAAGTGCAGCATGAAACAAATAGCACTTGCTTTTGTATTGCTGAATCAGTAATTGTACTGTGTTTACTAGACACAGAAATGAACAAGCTGTCCGTATTCAAACAATTCCTTTCAATGCTCTAACCACTTGCAATGAGCAACTTCCAAACAGATAATTATATTGTAATGGTGTGCCATATTGTGAGCACAAAAATGTTGCAGAATTAACTCACTGTAGTTGTTGTGGTACAAGCTATTAGTAGCCACTAAAAAATGCTGGTGTAATTGCAAAAAACAAATATTGAAAGTCACTTCCTAATAGTTTCCTTAATCCTTAAGCTCCTGGACACCTAAAATGGCACCTGTGAACTTCACTAGCTCCATACACAAACAAAATTGTATAACTATGCAGTCAGACCTTCATATTTTGGTAGAGACAGGTCCATCATTTATGAGTACCACCATATTTTTGTTATTTGTATGCTGAATATGATGTAGGAAGCATCCAAAAGTAGGTGTTCAGGAAATAAAACATGTTCAGATACAACCCCTCTTCCCTATAATATTAAAGCAAATCGAGCATCCAAAACACATACAACCAATGCGGTGCTTCAGTATAGACCATCTTTGGCTGAAATATTGAGCAAATACTTCACCTCCATCCCCAGAGTTCACCTATCTCTCAACGGTACCACTTGCTCCGTGTTCGCCGACAACAGAACACCACGAGGCCGACACAAAAGTTGACTTCAGTCAAACTTTTCTTGTTCGTGCCAAACGGCGCCGTTTCTCGTCTGACCCATCTTCGATTCAAGCCGCCAAGGCCAGAGCCAAAACTGCCGGTGCTGTCGCTTACCATATTTGGTCACGTGACGTCATGAAATTTCAGGCGAGCGGCCTGCAGCGCCGTTTCTCATCCTGTCCTGTCGCGGTGTGGACCGGGCTTTACACTTCCAGTCATCGTCGCAGTCGCACACAAACCAGCCGAGGTAGATTTGAAGGTCACAGGCCGAGCGAAGGCACGCGGCAGCCCGCTCACAACGATGTCGGGGAGGAATGGTGACGACGTTCGAACTAATTGCTGTTGTGTGATTTGTTCCATTAATTTGATCTGTTTTTCCATTAAGCAATGCGACGTGTCGCGAGACAGCGGCCGGATTTTCACATTTTTCACATGACAAATTATTTAGCGCTATGGCGAGGAACATATTATTTCATCAATATCCTATGATGACATTCCTTCCATGATTAGAAGAAGAAAAACTGTTGAAAGTTACTTGATCTTGGTTTATATTCGGGTACAGCCCTACGTCAAACCACAAAATAGGCAGTCTTATTTTGTTTTGTTTTTTGCTTATTTTTTGTGCTCTGACGTAGGGTTGTGACCTGAATATAAGCCAAGATCAAGTAACTTTCGACTGTTTTCTTCTTCTTCTAATCACCGAGAAAAGGTCATCATAGGACATGGATGATTTTTCACGTGACAGTTCATTTTCTGTGGTGGCTGCATCTGCATCCATCTCGCACACATATATTTTCAGACTATGCTCGTGTCATATATTTTCCGACTCTGCTCGACTAGTGCGACAGTCGAGCACCAGGATATATCGATTTCGCGCAACACTAATCATCGAAGTCGGATAATACTTTAAGTGTCGACTCTTTTCGGCACCTAGAGTTAAGGCATCGAGATTCCTCCGGGACAGAGGTGGACGTTGTTTCTGGATTTTTGTCATTCGGAACATTATCCTCTCCACAAAGTCCGTCCTCATTTTTCACATTTGGATCTTGAAGGTTGCCGTTTCATAAAGAACCGCTCGATGATAAATTGCTGAAGATTTAGTGGAAGGTGCAACCTGATATTCTTGTTCATAAGATTGAAGAATAATATGTTCTCCGTATTCGATTACCACACAATCAAGGGCTCTTGTTGAGTTATGTGTTCTCAATATGAATGTCGTAGCCAATCATGGATATGACTCCTGCCATGACTGAATATCCTGGTTTGGTTGGGGGTTCTGACCCCTGGTTTGTTACCCTGCTAATGATTCTTCATTTTCCCTATTCAATCTGGTGATATGTCCTGAAAACAAGGACCTGGGATCCCTGCCATTGTGAAATATCTCCAGCCTTGGTCGTAACGTAGTGAATGCTATTGCTGAACATGTGAGAACGGCATACATAATAAGGCAACTTGATTAACATAGCTGAAGCAGCCGGACGGGTCACTTGAAGCAGTTGCGAAATCGAACAAGAAAAGGTTCACTAAAAACGACGACCAATTTTTATTGGTGAAAGTTATCTGCTTTCAATCAGCTTGCAGTTAACTGCCAAATAGTGTGCCCGGTCTCTTGAGCATTCAGTGCCCTTCCAATAAACTGTTATCTGGAGCCCATATGTGTTGATTTGATCTTTTTTTTAGAGCCCAACCATCTCCCCTTCCAGTGCTGGCTCGTTTCCTGCTCCCCACCCAGGGCTGGATCAAGTGCATTCCAGAGAGAGGAATGTGATATGTCACTGTGGGAGTCCCTGAAGGAGCGTCTTCGGCTAAACATTCGTTGAGCGGGGATGGGGGCGGGATGCACTCGAGCATACTGAAGGAACGTCTTTCCGCCTCAGGTTTCATGGGGAGGGGAACATACTTCCCAGTGCCCCCCCTGTATCTGCCTTTGACCCCCCCCAATATTTAATAATTCAACACAGGCCTGATATCCGACCACCACTTTGGCTTTTCCTCCTGTCCCAATCCAGCGTTTGGCTCTCCCCTCTCTCCCTTCAATTATTTTCTTCGAATTTTCGGAAATCAACACGGTTGGCTGGGCGAGAGCTATCGAGAAATTCCAAATTCATTTCGGTGTGACACCCTTGGCGTGCGGACGCCTTCGGCATCATCAGCCAATTGGCTGTCCTGTAGCAGAACACCAACCAAGCGCGCAGAGGCTTCACGCAAAGGAGCAGCTAAGGCTGCACACACCATAGCATCGAAAGTGCACTAGATCAAACGATACATTTTGAGATTTTTACCACTCTTATTTTATGATTTTCAGCGCGCTTCGCACTCCGGAACCTTTCCCAGTTAATCGCATTTTTGGGTCGCCTCCCCTCACCCCGTTGCAAAATCCTGGCTGCGCCACTGGCTGCTTCACGGGACGTGCAGTACTTGGTTTCATACGCCGAATGCAGTGGACTCTCTCACGTTCCGCCCCCGTGCCGCACACACGGCGCGCCAATTGGCTGCGTCTCGCCGGGGGCGGGGCCTGATCGGACTGCGATCCCGCACGCACTTGCGGCGGGACGTCACTCCGGTCCGGTCCGGCGCTTCGTGGTCAGGCGCCGCCCATCCCCGCCCACCCGCCCGCCCGCCCACCCGCTTGTTAGAAGCTGTACCGATGAAAAACTGCCGACACGTACCGCCTCTGACATTGCAAACAATCACAATGGGCGCATTCACAAAAGATCGGAGCTTGTCACATGCTGTATCCACTGCATATGACTACCTATATGCTGCATGCTGCTACTCCAGGGCTAAAAGCTCGAGTAGAAAGCCCGGTCAGGAATGGCACGATTTTTTTTCGTGGACTTTGGGTGATCTTTCAACCGATCCATCAGTTCATTTTATGTATTTGATTAAATTAGCATAAAGTTATCAAGACCCGGAAGAGGGGAATCACCACGTAACTTGTGAAATGCATTTTAACATTTAAGCCAGCAATTTTGTCACGTGTATTGAATACTTTGATGATAACTTCTGATATATTTCAAGATTTCTTGTACGCTAAATGCTCAAGATAACAGTCCATCAGTGATATTAGTTGACAACAATAGCGCAACCAAATGTCTAAGGGACTATAATCCCTCCCCTTCGGACTAGAGGGGCCCATTTCAACGTGAGCAGCATTCAGAAATGTAGCCTTCTTTGCCAGCTGGGGACTAGTAACAAGTGGAGGCCCTCTGTGGTGTGGTGAGCTCAAAAGAAAATGCGCCGAGACCCCGAAAAATCGCGCTGGGGCCCCTAAAATGCCAGCCGGACCCAAAATCTCCAGTCGGGGACCAAATAAAGGAAAAGGGCGACTGAAAACACGCACCGAGGTTCCGAAATCACGTCGGGGCCCCTCCAAATAAAATCGCGAATGAATCACATAATTTCCTTCGGGGCACAAACAATTATCGTCGTGGACCCAAATTAATTCCATAGGGATTAGTTATTTCAGGTCCCATATTGCAGTATGGACCCCAAAAAATCACTCCGAGGCCCAAAAAATAACGCCGAGACATAAAACGACAAATTAAGCAAGGACCACCTAGATAAAACTAATCCAGGCTAGGAACATCGCTCTGAATTACTACAAATCGCGCCATGCCCCCCCCCCCCACAGAAATCGCAAACGGTCAAGAAAAAACGTGCTGTGCTCCCAAAATAACGCGGGACCCCAACATTCGCGTTGGATATGTGATATTACCAATCCTAGAGGTGGTGCTATGGAAAGCTTTATTCCAGACGAATCCCTCTGTATTTCAACTGCCGATGCTGTCACTCACTTTGCACTCCCTTATGCTGCTATATCTGCAATCGATCTTAGCCTTGCAAACCCACGTTTGTCGCAATGTTTTAGCTGGGCAGTGCATGACGATTGTCCGGGCAGTTACCATTTTCCGCTACTCCTCGAGTACAATGATCGGGCTGTGCGTGGTTTGAAACCTCAAAAATGGACTTTTAAGAAGGATAACTGGGAGAGGTTCGATAGTGAAGTAGAAGCGTTCTTTAGCGACGACGACGATGGCACCATTTTGTCAATAGAACAACTATCTTCCCTGCTCCTTCGGTCGGCAGATGCCTGCATCGCTCGTGTGTCTGGAGCCCCCACTGCACCCCAGTTCTACGGTGGCCCGTGGCATGCCGGGACACCATACGCGAACGGAAACGAGCTTTAAGGAAATTGAACAAAAATAGCTCTTCGGCCAGCTTGATAGTTTTCCGAAAGCCCAGAGCTTTCGCGCGACGAACAATTAGAGAGCCCGAGCTCAACTATTGTATGTGACCACACTAAGCCGATCACTCCAATTACACAAGTGTGGTCTCGTGTGAAGAGCACCGCTGGCAAATTTAATTCGGTTCCCCTGCCAGTGCTCCGAGTAGCTGGTGCAGAAGTCAACCATCCTTCCGACATTGCAAACGCAATCGGTCAAGTAATAGTGACACACAGCCAAGCAGGAATGGTACATCCTGTGTTTTGTCGCTGGGAGACCCGTTTAGAAAGTTAAGCGGTAAATGTCTCCACGGCTGAGCACTTGTATAACGAGCGATTCATCACAGCAGAACTACGGTCGGCGATAAGGAGCCTGAAGAGTGTGGCAGAGGGCCCTGACCGCATGCACAACGAAATGCTGAAGCATCTTCACGAGTTCTGAAGACATTATTAGCGACTTTCAACATGGTATGGGAGGAGGATCGATATCCGGCCACATGGTGGGAAACCACAGTAGTTCCTGGCTTAAAGCCAGGAGAGAGTGGATTCAATCCGCCACATTCTCAGCAACTGGAGCTTGATAAGGTGATTTGTGAAGAAATGAGTAGAAACTTTCAGAGGATGTGCCTTATTCTTGGTGACTTTAATCAAAAAGGATATGAAAATGTTGGTGTTGGCTCTCCATCATGCAAAATGTTTAGGAAATGCCTTGAACAGGACCTGTTCTTACACCAGTTTGTATCGGAACCTACCAGGCATGGTTCATTCTTGGACCTTGTATTCTCGGATTTAAGTGACTTGGTTCAAGACTTGACTGTAGGCGAAACTCTGGGAAAAAGTGACCCTAACATAGTTAGATTCAAGGCACATGTAGGGGAAATTATCAAGGATAATTTGGTAAAGGTTCCAAATTTCAACAGAGCAGACTTTGACTGCATGAGAGCGGCTTTAAGTGCCATCAGATGGGAAGAAGAATTCTCCAATTTAAATGCCTGTGAAATGTGGGAAAATTTCAAATCTTACTTGAAGGAAATTCAGATTAGACATGTCCCCCAAAAGCAGACGCAAAAGAAGGGTAGGAAAGCCAGCATGACTTACACCAGACTTGATAAAAGCAATTAAGGCTAAGAAAACTGCATTGAGAGTGTTTAAAGATGTTTCAAATGTCGTTAATCTAAAGGCGTATCGAAAAGCTACAGACACTGTGAAGCAAAAAACCAGAGCAGCAAAGCGAGCAAAAGAACTGGATTTAGCTAGAAACTGTAATTGGGACAGTAAAAAGTTCTTTAGTTTCTGCAAGCTGAGTAAAGTTTCCAGCGCAATTGGTCCACTGGGAGTAAACGGGACTACATTGGGTGAGGATAGTGAGATGGCTGAGGAGCTGAGCAAGCAGTTCAAATCAGTGTTTACATTGGAAGATATGACCAATCTGCCGACCGTACACCATAGTTCAGTGACATGTGATCTGACAAATGATGTTGATTTCATTGATAGTGATGTTGTTTACAATCATATCAGGAAAATAAAGCCAAACAAGGCACCAGGACCTGATGGAATTTATGCTAGGGTATTGCGGGAAACTGAAAAGGAACTGGCATTTCCACTTAGTATAATATTTTGTAGATCAGTTTCACAAAATATAATTCCGACCGATTGGAAAAGGGCAAATGAAGTACCTCTTTTCAAGAAAGGAGAAAGAGGGAAAGTTGAAAAATATTGGCCAATAAGTCTCACATCCCTGGTCTGCAAGTTACTCGAATCAATTATCAAGGATATAATAGTATAGAATAGAATCTGGAAAGTAGCAGATTGATTCAAGATGCTCAACGTGGGTTTAGAAAAGGACGATCATGTCTCACAAATCTCTTGGACTTTTTGGACTTCGCCACATAACAATTTTATCAGGGAAATCAGGTTGATGTAGCATATCTTGACTTTAGTAAGGCCTTTGACAAGATACCCCATAAAAGGTTAATGATACAGCTTCAGTCCCATGGTATTGCAGGTAGCATCATAAAATAGATAGAGTTGTGGCTTTCAGATAGACAGCAAAGATTGATGCTAAATGGTACAAAGTCATCATGGCAAGATGTTCTTAGTGGTCCCCCAGGGGTCAGTACTGGGGCCACTACTGTTAATTATATTTGTAAATAGCATTGAAAGTGGCCTAAGCAGTAAAGTTTTGAAATTTGCGGATGATTTGAAGGTCTTTAGGGCAATAACAGGTCAAGATGAGCATATCTTGCTGCAAAGACTTAGACGAACTTGTGAAGTGGTCCGAAGAATGGCAAATTAAATTAAATTTTGATAAGTGAAAAATCATGCATGCAGGTAAGCAGCATATGAAGGCTCCATACTTGATGGGTGGCCAAGTGCTATCAGTGACTCAACAGGAGAAAGATTTAGGTGTTATTCTAAACACAAAATTGGGGACATCAGAACAGACCAAGGAATTCAGTAAGAAAGCATTATGTATCATACAGAAGTGATGAAGTCATCAGGAAGCTTTACTGTGCACATATCAGGCCACATCTGGAATACTGCATCCAAGCTTGGTCTCCTAGCTATGAAAAAGATTGCTGGCTTTTAGAGAGAGTACAAAAGTGGGCTACAAAAATGGTTAATGGCATAAGCAATCTAGCATATGAGGAAAGATTGAAGACATTGAATATGTTTTCACTTAGATATAGAAGGCTGAGAGGAGATCTCATCGAGGTCTTTAAATTTGTCCATGGTCTGGAGAGGGGATATCTTGGGGAAATGTTTGAACTGAAGAGAAATTATCAATTAGAGGTCATAAATTCAAAATTAAAGTTAACCACAGCAGAACAAGGTTAAGGCAGACTTTCTTCACCAACAGGGTAGTAGAACACTGGAACCAGCTGCCAGAAAACATTGTCAGTAGCAGCACATTGAACATCTTTAAAAACAGTATAGACAATCATTATGCGAATAGAGGGCTTGCTTTTCAGTATTACAGGGAGGGCTGATTGATAGATTTGGTGGGCAACTGGTTCAGTGTACAGAGTGCAACCAAGAAGGGCCCTTGTGGCTCATAGTTGCACTAACCTTTTATGTCTTTTATGTCTTTATGTGTAAACTGCTATAAAGATTGGAAATGTTCGGCTTACGTGTTTAAAAAAGAAACACATGAACTGTTTACTAATACCCATTGGAAAGCATCGGGGAATAACGGACCATCTCCACACACTTAACACCGCTTTGCATGGGACAAAAAGCTATCTGAACGGTTCTGACAAACCATTAGAATCTCACAGGGCAGTGTACTCAATTGTTACTTTGTTCGCCATGATCATTAGTGATATTGACACCGATGGGCCGTTGAACATAGGACGCTCACTATATGTTGACGATTTCGCCATCTGGTCCTCTGCTTGAAATACTTCAACAAGGATACGACAGTTGCAGTTTGCAATGAACAAGTTCCAGAGCTGGTGCTTAAAAACGGCTTCCGGTTTTCCACCGACAAAACGGCTGCAATCCATTTCTGTTGCCGACGATGTATCCAGAAACTGGACGTTGAGCTGTACTGCGAGCCTATCCCAGTTAAACCAACTGTGAAGTTTCTGGGAATATAATTTCACAGCCGCCTGACACACAGACACCACATCAAACACTTGAAGAAAAAAAACGTTTGAAATCTCTCAGCCTATATAAATGTATTGCTAAGGTGTCTAACGGTGCGGACCATATATTCCTGATGATATCTTACAAGTCACGTATCTGGGCGCTACATGACCGACGCAGTCGATGCGCCCCTAAACTCCAATAATAAGTCACTTATCCGGTTCAAACCAGACTACGCGTACTATGTGTACGATGGAGCTTGCACCAGCAATAAGCGTACCTTGGATACAGCGGACCATTTAGCACTGCATTTCATCATTGATGCTTTCAGAACCTCACCGGCTGAGAGCCTGGCGACAGGGGGTCAATGAACCGCCGCTGGCACTGAGGCGTGAAATGTTTGGCTTACAATATACGTGCAAACTGCGACAGTACACCACGCACGCAGACCTACGACGCGGTTTTCTCCCGCCACAGTTCGTCGCTTTTTCAATGAGCAGGATCCGAAGACAATACAATTCTGTACTCGGATGCAGCTCCTCTTTTAAAATAGTAGAACGAGAGTGCGTCGAGTGATGCGAGTGGAAACACTACCAATATCACCTTGGGGCCTGGTTTCACCTCCAATTGACATGTCTTCGTCAGCGACGCACAAAGTGGACAACCCATCGGGATTCTGTCGGTCAAGAACGATTGAGCACCTGGACTCTTACCAAGGACACACAAGGATTTTTACTGATGGTTCCAAGAGCACCACAGGAGCAGGTTATGCCTTTGTGTGCGGTACTACTGAACCGTTCGTTCAGTTTGTCTGTGCATGTTTCGGTTTATGGCTCTGAACTCATTGCGATCATCAAGGCACTGTCATTCATAGATGCTTCTTAGGACTCCCTATATGTTACTACTTTTTACTCCTTTAGCAGCCTTTTGGCTCTGCCTGCTTTGTATCCTTCAGACCCTCCACTACTTGACATGATCAAACGAATTACTACGCTGGAACGAAATGTAAAAACCGTCCTCTTGTGTTTGATCCAAAGCCATATCGGGGTGTGGGGAAACTAGCGCGCGGACTCTGGCGAAGTGGGGAGCACAAAGGCCTCGCTCACGGATATGCCCACTTCTTGCTCGGGACCACTTCTCCAGGATTGCAAATTTCATGCTCGCGAAGTGGGAAAGGACATGGGATATGGAAATCAACAATAAGCTACATGCAATCCAGCTATGTCTAGGACCTCGGGCGTCATGCCTGCATAGGTCCCGGGAAAAGAAGGTCACACTCTACAGGATGCGAATCGGGCACACCCACACTACCCATCGCTATCTTCGGTGTGAAGAAGAGAGACCGCGACGCCCCCGCCGTCTGGAAACTGGCGGTGCGCCACCTATTACTCACGTGCCAGCACCAGCCCCTTGCACCAGAACGCCAATTGTTTTATGGAAGAAACGCGGACCGTTTGACATATCAAGACATTCTCGAAACCTGTTCCGTTACTTGTCAGCGATTGGAATTTAAACCACATACTCACCAAGATAATAGTTCTCAGCAACCGTGAAGCACTAGAAGAAAAGTCATGGGCGCGAATAATCAGGTCTGGTCGAGGCGTACTAAAGCCCAAATAACTAACCAACCCCATCTTGCCGGAGGTTGTTATAGACACCCATCTTACGAACAAACCAAGCGGCGCTCGAACGCGAACCGGCTATCATACGAAAACCATCGATGAATGGAACCCGAAAATGGCATCACTTTTGAATTGAAGATAATGTTCAGACTCCAATTCGAGGTGTTCCGGAAAATGATGTTTTCAGAAACATTTGTTACCTCTATTTCTGATAGACACGGAGTTCAAATGAACGCCATTTCATAGCTAGTTACACCGCGCGTATTACAAAAAGCAGTCACATTGATCCCTCATGGACAATTATGGCGACAATGATGGATGATAAATTGGCAGTGACCTTGGGCCACTGATCTGACCTCAAAACCACGTTCAAGGTATACATGTTGTAAGTACTGCCAAATTGGAATAATGTAGTAAGCTTCATTTCCTTACATTTTCTCATGTGCCATCTTACATTTTTTTAATGCGATTTTTCTTAATATTAACAAGATGGAAACTTAAAACTTTGTCTAACACACATGACATGTACAAAGCTCAAGGTCGAATATCAGTAAATATGTGATGAGCTGATGAAAATTACAATTTTCTAAACACATGACTCTCAAAAGAAAGGGAATTAATACTACCAAACCCCCAAAAAATATTTTCAAATGTTTTGGAAGCATTCATAAAAACCAACGGAGGGTGAATGTTTGATTTTCTTTTATACACTTTCACAAAAACGGTGAAAACACATCCTGCGCGAAGTTTTCTGGGTCCCAATCATATAAAAAAGTGAACGAGCGATGAAAAGTATCCAGACTAATCATTTTTTGTATTAATCACTAATCAGTAATAGACCGTATTTTTCCTCGAGAGCACCTGAAATGCATGCACAATCTGTACTTTTGAAGTCGTATCTCAATGACATGATCTCATATTGACTTCAAATCTTGAACTTTGTTTCAGTGGACATAATGTGCCACTGCATTCCGGGTTTCAAACGTATTGATTGCACTGGCCTCCGTTTCAAAACTTTTTTTCTCAAAAGGTCGGAAGTTTCTCGGCTGTTCTAATACAATTTTCATGTGCTGAATCCGAAAATGCTATCCATTTTTCTCGATTAGCTCTAGTTTTCACGCTACGTCAAAGATAACAACTCACACACTGATGCATCAGTATGCATACTGCCATAGGCGCACCAGAGGGAGGTGGACATGGGGCCCCTTTTGGCCAAAAGTGCCCTTTTGACCGAAAAGTGCCCTCTTGGCCGGAATGTCCCAAATTTAGCCCAAAAATCACTTGCCTCATGTACCCCGCCTGTGCCAAAGGTGCCCTTTGGGCCCAAAACTGCCCTTTTGGCCGAAACATTTTTACGCCCCCCCCCCCGGTCAACAAACCTTCCAGTGTGCCCCGGGCCGCAAAGTGCCCTTTTGGAGCCAGTCAGGTGCCCTTTTGGAGCCGGTCAAGTGCCCTTTTCGGTCCGGCCCCTCCCCCATGGAAAAATCCTGGGTGCGCGCCTGCATACTGCAGTATGATATATCAGTAGCGGAGAGAAGTGAGAATTGGGACGCGGGGGATAAGGAACAAAGCAGTATCTTTTAAAGTACAAGTGCAAGTACAAGTACATCCCTGAACCCGATGTCGACATCGAGTCATCTTCCGACTCTAGTGGGGATGAAATGGACGCAGACGCGTCTGGTGCATGTGAACCGACCGAGAACGATCGACCGGTACCGTTGAACCAAGCTGAGCTCAATGACCTAACGAGGGACTTGAACTTGTCCAAGGAATCTGCTCAGCTGCTGGGTTCACGGCTCCGCGAGAAACGTTTGCTGGCGCCTGAAACGACGTTCTTTTGGTATCGGAATCGCGAAAAAGAATTCAGGGAATACTTTACCTTCGACGAAGAACATTCTCTAGTCTACTGCAACAACATCGCGGACCTAGTAGAAGCAAAGGGTACAGAGTACAACCCGGCAGAATGGAGGCTGTTCATAGACTCCTCGAGTAGGAGCCTGAAGGCAGTTCTTCTGAACAACGGCAATAAGTTCGCGTCGATTCCTGTTGGACACTCCGTGCAACTGAGGGAAACGCATAACAGGATGGAACTTTTTTGCCTGCTTTTAACTACAAAGAGCATGATTGGCTGATCTGTGGTGACCTCAAGGTAGTAGGTCTCGTCCTTGGGCTGCAGGGTGGCTACACGAAATATCCATGCTTTCTATGCCTCTGGGACAGTCGGGCTGACAAACAGCACTATGTACAACGCGACTGGCCATCCAGGCATGCACTTGAACCTGGGTCCCACAACGTGCAGTCACGCCCCCTGGTTAAACCACAGAAAATCCTACTTCCACCACTTTATATCAAACTCAGTTTAATGAAAAATTTTATGAAAGCACTGGATAAAGAAGGACGAGGATTTGCATTTTTGGGACAGAAATGTCCTCATGTGAGCAGAGAGAAACTGAAGGCTGGTGTATTCGACGGTCCTCAGATAAGGGAGCTCATGAAGGATACTCGATTCGAAGAATATCTGGAACAGTCTGAGCTCTCTGCATGGCTGGCCTTGAAGTCAATCATCACCAACTTCCTGGGTAATCACAGAAGTGCGGAATACGTGAAGGTCGTCGATTAGTTGATGGACAGTTTTCAGCAACTTGGTGCTCGAATGTCGGTAAAAATGCACTTCCTTAGGTCCCATCTAGATTATTTCCCAGATAACTGTGGAGATTACAGTGAAGAGCAGGGAGAACGCTTCCACAAAGACATACGGGTGATGGAAGAATGCTACCAAGGTCGGTGGGATGTGAACTTTCTGGCGGACTGTTGTTCGTGCCTGAAGAGGGATGTCCCATCTGCTCAACACAGTCGGAAGTCCCTGAAAAGGCCATTTATTCCGCAGTAGTGTGTACTGTTGGGATGCGCTCTGAATACACTTATGGTCCATCTGTTTGGAGCTTAAACCTTTATTTATGCTTCTGTCGGATTCACTAGTAAACCAGTCAGAGCAATGTTTTGGTCCATATGAGTGAAATAACATATTTTTAAAAAATCGAGCTAATCGAGCAAAACGGATGCAATTTTCAGAATCAGCATGAAAAACTGACCTAAAAACAGCTGAGACACCCTTGACCTTATAAATCACGCAGACTAGTGTTAGTAGCAATGCTATGGGCAAACAACTGTGTGATTTATGCCTTCGTTTGTGCCAGTACCCAAACCTAACGCACCATTTTGTATTTTGTCTTGACAGTTTGTTTTTCGCTTTACTTTTCGCTGTATCTGGCATGCTTTTTAATTCAGTGTATATCTACAAAATAAATTCAGATGAGATCCTAAACTAATTTTGACCCTCCACGATAGCTCCGATATCTTGAAACAATGGATCTCAATTTTTAAAGCTCAATGTGCACTATTGAATGAAAGTGTTTGTTTCTAGCAACTCAATTGGTACCTCAGGTTGGGAACAAGCTTGGGAAAACTAAGCTATCCCTGATTTGACATGATTTGAACGGGAGCTTATTGATATTGATATTTTAAACTGACTTCAGTTATTGGAAGAGAGAAAGAGAAAGTAAGCGCGCCTCTTCACAATATCGCCCTTCGTCCATATTTTACGGAGCGCGCGTCGCTCGTCCCCGAGCGTCTGCGCAGCAGATAGCCCGGGGCGTTTCCGGTCTGCTGGGAGCCACGTGCAGGCGGCTGCGCTGCAGGGCTGCTCGACCTTCGGCGGCGTCAATACTGCCGGGGTGTCTGACCCGGCGCAGACGGATCGATGGAGCCGGTCGCCTCGTCGTGTGGCCGCCCACGGGCGCAGGGGCGGCTCCAGCACCGGCCGGCGGTGGGTCGTGTATCTACCCACGAGCGCAGGGGCGGCTCCAGCACCGGCCGGCGGTGGGTCGTGTACCTGCCCACGGGCGCAGAGGCGGCACCAGCACCGGCCGTCGTATGCAGAGGCACAGCCAGCATTTTCTGAAGGGGATCCGACACCCCCAAATGCAATGAATCCAAGAACGTTCTCGGCGTCGAAGTGCGCCAACAATTTGTCCTTATTCGTGGTGCAATTCCCCAAGCTTCTTGTCAATTTAGTGTCTTTCCTGCTAAGGGGCCGGGCTCCCCATCCCCTATTAGCTGCACCTTTGGTCGTGTGCCGGCCCACGGGCGACCCCAGCGCCCCCGACAGGGGGTCACTGATGCATGCGGTCGGAAAATATGCCGATGGTGGGGAGGGAGAGCACGGCAGGTCATATTCGTGCTGAGTAGACATGGGTTGGATTAAGTAAAGGCCCATATACAGACAACGCTACTGGTGAGGACATGGTGTTACAGGCAGGGATAACTCAGGTTAGGTCCTAGGGAAAAGGGAAGCTGTTTAGTGGCACACACTTAGTCTCGTAGGAATGATATATGTATTGGTGTCTGGTGGACTACACTGGTGAGAGAGTTCAGGTGAGCTATAGAGCATTGTAGTTCAAGTGGCAAAGGCTAGGGTTGGGGTTCCAGAGACTAGTGCTAGGGCTGCTGGACTTTCTTTTGTGATGCACTTAATCATCTACCCAGCAGTCATTAGAAACTAAGCACATTTGGCATTTTCTCGCTCTGTCTCTATCTCGCCACCCATGTTGCAGGGTACAAGTTGCCATTCTTGGATTTTACATTCCTATATTTGCTTAGTTCCATGCTCAATATTAAAGCAATATCTCTTTGCTGCACAGGTAGGAACGCTGGCTCCAATGCGCGCATTACTAGGCTGGCTTCACGATTGCACGCATTACTAGGCTGCCCGAGCGTTCGGCACCTCAGACACCATGATCCATTGGATCTTGCTACTCAATGGACGATCTCACACGTTGGTCGTTGACAAACGTCAAACAATATCCACCACATTCGTCGCATTCGCCACAGCGACAACAGCCACTGGTCCAGCACTAGCAAGTCCAGAAACACCCCCGTGGGTATAATCGTAATTCCGATGATGTTTACGTGCAGGTGCCTTGTGTACCGTGAAGCTAAGCGTCACACCATCACCATATAGTGCTGCTATCTTGCACTATCTTGGCATCAGCAGCCGACGGAACACTTGCTGCTTCGCGAAGCCAGCCATGGATTGTCCACCAGTTTCGCTGGACGTCCAATTCCCGGGCACTGTCTCCTGCAAGCTGTTGTTCCAGCCCCGAACGGTACCCGTTCAGGTTGGGGGGCATACTGCACTGGAGGTGCATGTTGCATATTGCATCAGATTCATTCGGTGGTGGTTCTGTGACGTCACTCGCAAACACCTGTCAGTTGTTGAAGCCCGACGACGCATGCCGTGCCACCTGACGACGTGTTTGGTGAAGCCTGTCGACACATAACACCTGACGACAAGTTTGGTGAAGCCTGGCGACACATGACACCTGACGACATATTTGGTGAAGCCTGGCGACACATGACACCTGACGACATATTTGGTGAAGCCTGGCGACACGTGACACCTGACGACATGTTTGGTGAAGCCTGACGACGCATGATATCTGACGACATATTTGGTGAAGCCTGACGACGCATGATATCTGACATGTTTAGTGAAGCCTGACGACGCATGACACCTGCGACATATTTGGTGAAACATGTCGACACATGACACCTGACGACATGTTTGGTGAAGCCTGTCGACACATAACACCTGACGACATGTTTGGTGAAGCCTGGCGACACATGACACCTGACGACATATTTGGTGAAGCCTGGCGACACATGACACCTGACGACATGTTTGGTGAAGCCTGACGACGCATGATATCTGACGACATATTTGGTGAAGCCTGACGACGCATGACACCTGACGACACATTTGGTGAAGCCTGACGACGCATCCCACCTGACAAGTTTGGTGAAGCCCGACCAGTGCGCGTGAACGGTGAGCCGCGGCTGGATTTGACGGTGAACGGCCGAGGGAAAGTTTGTCTTCTGGCTTTGAATTCTATTTTAGACTCAACCATGATTCTTTCATCTGCCCGAAGTATAAGGGATGTGCGTTGCACGAGTCTATATTATAGAAGATCTATGAATTTCCTTCAGATTCAGCATTGTCAATTTAACGCTTAGTCGGCAGAAATCGCACCGATATACCAAGTTTCTCGCATACTGGGTGCGGGACATGTGGTCTATCTGTACTGCCTTTCTTTAATAGTCGACCACGTGAGAATGGATCCAGTGTCCGGTGATCCAATGTCGGAACTACTTTCAGGACTGAAAAGCTGTCGTGGATACATCTTTGGGGTGATTTATTTCCTTCCATGCCTGTTGAAACTGAGTTAGTTTTCAATGACGTCTTCTGATCAACGTCTACTTTCTAAATTAGTTGTGAAACGGCCCTCAGTGGGCTAATGGTAAACGCAGTGAAGATGTTTGCTACCGGTTTCCAAACAGGTAAATTCCCGGGCGTTTCTACTACACTGAATCTTTTCGAGACCGTGCAGACCATGCGGATCCGCCGATAGCCGACGGACTATGCGGACCTCGCCGATAGCCTGCGGACCTCGCCGATAGCCTGCAGACATCTCCGATAGCCTGCATTCCTTTCTTGCAATCCGGGGCCGTCAAGCCGACGGCTGGCCACCGTCTGTCTTCTTCGACAGCCGAGCCTCCCGGTGGGCATCGGTCCGGTGGCGGGAAATTGCCAGCAGAGCGTGACCAGTTCTTTATGGACACATCCTAATCAGATAGTGGCGCGTGACCATCCAGGGGTCGTACGTCAGCCGGACCACCCTGCAGATGCCGACACTGGGATGGAGTGTCCACCCAGACGTTCCCGACAAACTCAGGCCAGGGCGGTGCCACTGAATATGTACATCAGGACCACAGTACAACACCCCGCCACAGTACAACACCCCACCACAGTACAACACCCCACCACAGTACAACACCCCGCCGCAGTACAACACCCCACCACAGTACAACACCCCACCACAGTACAACACCCTGCCACAGTACAGCACCCCACCACATTACAACACCCCGCCACAGTACAACACCCCACCACAGTACAACACCCCACCACAGTACAACACCCTGCCACAGTACAGCACCCCACCACATTACAACACCCCGCCACAGTACAACACCCACCACATTACAACACCCCGCCACAGTACAGCACCCCACCACATTACAACACCCCACCACAGTATAGCACCCACCACAGTACAACACCCCGCCACAGTACAACACCCACCACAGTACAACACCCCGCCACAGTATAGCACCCACCACAGTACAACACCCCGCCACAGTACAACACCCACCACAGTACAACACCCCGCCACAGTACAACACCCTGCCACAGTACAGCACCCCACCACAGTACAACACCCCACCATAGTACAACACCCCACCATAGTACAACACCCCGCCGCAGTACAACACCCCGCCACAGTACAACACCCCACCACAGTACAACACCCCACTACAGTACAACACCCCGCCACAGTGCAACACCCCGCCACAGTACAACACCCCACCACAGTACAACACCCCACCACAGTACAGCACCCCACCACAGTACAACACCCCACCACAGTACAACACCCACCACAGTATAGCACCCACCACAGTACAACACCCCACCACAGTATAGCACCCACCACAGTACAACACCCCGCCACAGTACAACACCCACCACAGTACAACACCCCGCCACAGTACAACACCCTGCCACAGTACAACACCCCACTACAGTACAACACCCCGCCACAGTGCAACACCCCGCCACAGTACAACACCCCACCACATTACAACACCCCGCCACAGTACAGCACCCCGACATAGTACAACACCCCACCACAGTATAGCACCCACCACAGTACAACACCCCACCACAGTACAACACCCACCACATTACAACACCCCGCCACAGTACAACGCCCCGCCACAGTACAACGCCCCGCCACAGTACAGCACCCCGCCACAGGCATGGAATCCGAGGACAACTTGGCACCTGTTTACAAAACTTCCGAGCAAATCTCTGTTTTCATGTACGATTCGGCAACTGTTCGTCGGATTGGTTTATCCAAGAGAACGGAGTTTCACAGGGGAGTGTCTTAAGTGTGACCCTCTTCGGGGTAATTATCAACGACATTGGGGACTCGCTTCCTGTGACCGTTGGACGATCCTTGCATGTTGATGATTTCGGCATATTGTCATGTGCCTCACGTACATCGTCGACGGGGCGACAGCTACAGTTAGCAGTCAGGTGTTTTGAGAAATGGGGAAATACCAATTGATTCCGCTTCTCTACAGCGAAGACCGTTGCCGTATACTTCTGTCCCCGCCGCCAATGTCCTCATATGGAAGTCCTACTGTACAGGCAGGTGATACCGGTGCAACCGGTAGTTAGATTTCTGGGGGTGGAATTTGATTCACGCTTGACATACCAATAACATCTTAAAACGCTACGAGATAAGTGTGTAAATACTTTGAATGTCATAAAATGTGTGGCTAGTGTGGCCTATGGAGCAGACCGGGCATCGCGGCTCCTGCTCTGCCGGTCGCTTGTTCGATCAAAGCTTGACTACGCGTATTTTATTTATGACTGAGCTTGTTTGACGAGTAAACGCACCCTGGATGCAGTCCACCACTCTGTCCCTCGTATCATCACGGGGGCACTTCGTACTTCTCCATCGGCGAGTTTCCACTTTCTCTGCGGCGTGAACAGCTTGGCATGCGATGTGCCTGCAAGCTACGACAGTATCCGGGCCAGTCAGCTTACGCCCACATGTTTTCCCACCGGATGCTAATGTTGTTCTCAAACGAACACCCTACGAGATCCGTCCCGTACGGAGTGAGAATACGATTACTTTTTTTCTGAGGGCGGTCTCCGGCTCCAACGCAGTTCGACGGACTGAATGCATTTCAACGCCTCCCTGGGAACTGATCACACCGGAAATGGACACATCCTTCGCCTGCACAAAGAAGGCCGGTATTAAACGACATGAATTTGGATCACTTGCCATGGAGCACATCGAATGCTACACTGGATTTGTTGCAACATACACCGATGGATCCAGGACAGAGACCGGCGTCCGCAGCGCTTTTAGTACACGTTCTGTGGTTAAAAGCTTTTCACTTCCAGCACATGCTTCTGTGTATTCTTCCGAGCTTATTGCCATTTTGAATGTTCTCTGTTTTATTGAAGTATCACACGATCTACATCATATTATTTTGACCGATTCCTTAGCATCCTTGTATCGATGAGAACACAATCCGTGAAACCTCACTTTACGGGACGCTTTAACTCGTCTTACCTGTGCGTATCAGACAGGTAAAAGAGTGGTGTTATGTCGGATCCCGAGTCACGTGGGCATCCCTGGAAATGACCTAGCTGATGCTGCTGCAAAACGTGCGTCGCTAGCTCCATGCTCACGAACCCTATCACTCCCTGCCCGTGACCACTTCCGAACAATTTCGGACTCTGCTCAGAAAGTAACAATGTTCTTGGAACGCAATACCTGATAAGTCGAAAGCGATTGAGAATCGCCTCGGTAAATGGAGTTGTTCGCGTATGAATAGGCGAGATGAAGTAGCACTATGTCGCTTGAGAATTGGGCATACATATGCCACTCACTCTTCCTTACTAACTGATAATGATACACCACGCTGCCCCAAATGTCACACCTGCTTATATGTGCGTCATGTCCTGCTGTCCTGCCCCGGCTATGAGGAGGAGCGTAATCGTCACTTTGGGCGTGCTTAGTCATTGTGGCACAGTAGGATATTGCTTCCCTCGGTACCAACGTGAACTTAGAATCTCTTATGTTAGGTTTTGGTGTACGATTGGCATAACTGATTGCTGAATGATTTTCCAACAGTGCCGACAAGTCTCGGAACATCATGTACCAAGCGAAGCCAGGTGCTGTCATCCTCTGCTGTGACCCCTGCTTTGTGACCCCTGTTGGTGCGCTGCGGAACCTGGTGTGACCTTGGTCAAGTGGGATCAGGCGCTGCTCCCTTCTGATGTTGACCTCCGTAACCTGTGTGGCCTTGGTGGGTATCCCACGGACGCGTACATCTACCATGACGAGGGGAGCCAGGGCTGTTCTCTCCTATTGACCTCTATGACCTCTGCCGATGCCCTACGGTGCCGCAGCGGTTATAACTACGGCAGCCACGGCTGTTCTCTCCTATTGACCAACATGAGCTCTGTCGATGCTCGCCGGCACCCCAGCAGTCACCACTATGGAGGTCAGGTGCTGTCTTCCACAGCTGCTGACCTCTGTGACCTTCATGTCCCACGCCATCTTCATCCGCCATGGCTGCGGGATGCAGATGTTGTCCTCCACGGCTGCTAAGCTCTGTGACCTTCATGTCCCACGCCATCTTCATCCGCCATGACTGCGGCATACAGGTGTTGTCCTCCACGGCTGCTAACCTCTGTGACCTTCATGTCCCACGCCATCTTCATCCGCCATGACTGCGGCATACAGGTGTTGTCCTCCACGGCTGCTAACCTCTGTGACCTTCATGTCCCGCAGCACCTTCATCTGCCACGACTACGGGAGCCAGGTGTTGTTCTGCGCGGCTCATGTCGGCCGTGCTTGCACGCCTGTTAGCCAGCCTGGTTTATGTTGCCGGCCGTGTGCAGCCGGACGAATGCCGGGCGGGGGCGCACATCGGCCCCCGCACCGCGCGGTTGTGCCCTGTTGCGACGCCTCTGGCCTTATCAAACACTGTGCACTATGCACTGTACAGTGCGTAGTGTGCACTGTGTGGTGTGCAGTGTGCACTGTGCAGAGTGTACTGTGCAGTGTGTACTGTGTGGTGTACTGTGCGCACTGCGCAGTGTACTGTGCAGAGTGCAGTGCGCAGTGTGCGGTATGCACTATGTAGTGTGCACTGTTCAGTGTGCGCTGTACAGTGTGACTGTGCAGTGTGCACTGTGTGGTGTGCAGTGTGCTGTGTGCAGTGTGGACCTTGTGGTGTGTATTGTGTGCTTTGCTGTGTGCACTGTGCAGGATCGACACCCAGACCGTCGATTTGTTCTCTCGTTTCCCATGCTCGTAAAGCAGTGGACGGCTGCATCACCCGCGCAAATAATAAATAAGACGGACTTAACCCCAAGCACCATGCTGAGGAACTGGTGCCTGCCTGTGTGCACGAGCACGCCTGCTTTCTCGCACGATGATACTCGTGCAAACTTGCCCGGTGACCCCCCCCCTCCGGACCGCTCCACCAGTTGAAACAATCGACCGTAAGGTGCGGACCACGTCTCCGTGCCAGCAGGAGTCGGGTGTCCAGGACGGAGGGGACTCGTTCAGTGGGGCTGCCCCTCCCCGTGATTCAGGATGCGGGTAGTGATGCAAATTGTGTACGATGCCGTCATCCACCGCACGGTGAAGTTCGCCAACACTACGGGAACGGGGTCGCGGCTCTCACAGCGGCATTGACCTTGACCTGGCGCGACCTGCATTGTCCCGCAGGGGACAATGCAGGGGGCGGTGGAGGGTGGAGATAGCCCCCCCTCCCACCACCAATGGGGGGGGGGGGCGGTGGAGAGTGTAGGCAGTCCGCCCCGATGAGCAATGCGTTGTCTTGGTTGAGTTTGTGAAACCTGTTATCGCGTGGTGATGTGGGTCGACGAGTAATGTGGCGTGCACCAATGCACACTAGAAGCCACGTGGTTGTGAGCATCCCCACAGGGAGAATGAAATGACACAACTGGTGTGCGATTCTCCGGGGTGAAAAGGCACCGATGTGGTAGATCCAATCAGTCACCGATTAGATGGTTTTGAAAAGCACTCGTGTGACAAACATATCTGAAGTGTGGACAGGATGGATTGAAGTTATACAATATTTTGACTTAAAAGCCCTGGTATGATTTTTCATTTTCCATTGGTACAAAACTAATTTAGCACCAGCTTGGTTGGTTGGTTATTGGTTTTACGACACATTAACCGTTGAGTCACGTTGCGTCGCCAATCTCTCACGCCGATTGGTCGCGGGCGAAGAGTAGCGACAGGTGAGACTCGAACCCACAACCTTTCGATTGTGAGACGAGCTAGGCTACTCGTCTCCATTTAGCACCAGCTGAAATCGAACTCTTTCTTGGAACTCAACGCGATGCAGAGCTCCTGGAAGCACCATCAGCCTTGCTAAATGGGCAATCTTGGTGACACAGAATTGCTTCAAAATGTGTTAGAATCAGAGCAATTTTGTATTAACTACGATGAACAACTAGGCTCAGCTGGAGATGTATCATAATCTCCACTGTGGAGGTTATGATACGCTGTCGGCTCAGCTATATGCTATATCAGCGCTGGGCCGGTGGTCGTGGTCACCTTGCTGTGCTGAGTCAGTGGATCTCAGCGTGGCGATCCACCACCGATTTTCGACAGTTTCGCCCGACTCGACACTTTCGACTTGCAGGGCGGGGGCTAATCTGCGAAGGCGCTGGCACGATATGTTACGGGTGGTCCTGAAGTAGTGTCGTGTCCTGAAATTCTTAAATTTTAGTGGAGGTCATCAATTAATGCAAATGGTACTGATATCGCCTTTTCTTCTTGGCATCATGAAGTGCCGCTTTTGATTTTCATTCTGCATTATGAGTGAGATTTGGACATTTAGAAGCACGTATGGCATTTTTTTTTGTCAGCGGTGCTTCCTTTATTGGTAAAGACAGTTGAGCCAGACATTACCATTATCAGGCAATGCACAGAGGCCACAGAAGAGTCTTCATTAATAGCCATGGAATATATATATATATATATATATATATATATATATATATATATATATATATATATATATATATATATGTGTGTGCACGTTTGTTTGCAACATCAATTTACTTGTTTAACATCACCATTCCTATGCTCTAGACCTTACAAAGAAATCAAGGTTGACTCGATTTTCGGAACTTGTGCGAATGTTAATTTGGAGTCTGAAATGATGCCAGTTTTCGGATTTCATTACCGCCGGTGACGTATCCGTACGATGTGTGGTCAGTGAACACTTGTGAACACAAAAGTCTGTGTGGTGTGATGGACATCGTGCAGTACTTCTGCGGATGGAGCTTCAGCCACCACGTGTGCGACCACAACGGTCAGTGTGTCCCGGTCGGCCTGCGAAGCTCGGCCGTCCTCTGGCGATAACTCTATGGAACAGCTTCACGCTGTCGGAGGACATTAGGCGGTTGTAGACATGTGGTTCGCTGTTGATGACGTGCAGAAACTGAGCAAGGGCCGCACGTAGAGTTGGAAAAGTCAGCCCTTCCTGGATTTCTGCCATCCAGAATGTTGTCATCTCCAGAAAATGATACTCATTTTTCTCATTTTGACGTTTAAAGTTGTTGTTTGTCAGTGAGCCGCTTTGTGATAAAGTGCCGAAGATCCACTTGAAAGTGCAAACCGATTTGGAGAGATTCTGATGCCACACATTCGAAGACAAATATATTATCTACGGCCGATTGTCTGAAGAATTTCCTCTCCACATCCAGTGATTACAAAGTGCAAGTACAGCCCTGGTCGCACATGCCGCTGACCGGGACGTCAGACGTCGCAGGCACCCACTCGGACTGCCGCCAGCTCACTGCAGCTGTACATCGCGCTGCTGGCGATCGTCCAACTACGACTCGATCCATGGAGAACATCTGTCCGAGGCTGTGATGACTGAGCTGGAGAAGTTCGATCAGTGAAGCAAAACGATGCACATGGACTGGTCCATGGTTCGTTTGGTCCACGCGTTGCTCTTGGTGGTGTTGTGCCTTTGTGTGTAAATGCTTGGCGAGTTAGGGAATTCCCGTCCTTCACGGCAAATCAGTGTCTAGACTTACCACTACATTTGCCGTATTTACACCAAATTCGAATGTTCCGGATACCGTGTGTGGCGATAGTGCTACGGAATCTACCATCGAACTGATATCTCTTGAGATTATTTTAAAGTTCCAGTTTGGAGGGGAGGTCCCCCATCCAGGCCGCTTCAGGTGGGGGAGGGGGGGGGGCATGATCCCGTGACTCCCGTAGATCTGATAGTGTGAGATTGTGTTGGCACCAGTAATGAAGCCGACGGTGTCCTTGGCTGTCATTGAGGCGCCTCTAGTTTTGTTTATTCGTACGAACCATCTTATAGCGAAGGAGACTTCTGTTTTTATGCGATCAGTGTCTGGCGGCACGAACGAAAATATTCTGTTCAACCCCTCGTGGATTATGACGGCATGAGTGGCCAGAATTCAGACGGCTGCTCGAAACAACATAAAATGTTGTACTTTGTCGGTGTTAGCGGAGCCCTCTATCCTCAGGTATCCGGTCTCAAGTTTGGAAAAATGGCATTTTGTATTAGTTGTACATTAAGATTACTTAAGCATTTGCCAAAGGATTTCGAAGAAAACTGAGGCACAAACTGATGATGTTTGTGCAATACATTGTGTTTGTGTGCTTGTATGTTTCCTTAACGAAGTATCTTATCGTTCATAGCTATAACGCTTACCCCCCCCTCATCCAATTCTTGAACGGCTTCTCATGACATGGACAGTTTAGGCAATGTGAAATTGAGTGAACTTGTATTGGGAGCCCTTCGCGAAATGCCAAGTTCGTAGCATGCTTACTGGTTTGTTGTGTTATCATTATCATTCACCACATTGAAAGACAGTACAATATACTAATTATAGATGTCCAGATACCTCCCAGACTATGGCGGCACCTAGACCAAAAGGAGAGCTTTGGCGCACAATACCGCATGCAAGTCCACCGGCTTGACATCTGAACGCTCTGCTGGATGCCACTGTGATCATTGAAACATCTTTGCGTCCTGCAGGCTCGCGTGACGCATGGCCCCTGCACTGCACCCTTCTCGTGTGTCAATGTCACGTCAACCGTCTCACATCACTGCGGGAAGGTCATGTCACACTGAAGTCTCACCTCACCGGGGGAAGGCCAGGTCAAACACTGAAGTCTCACCACACTGTGGGGAGGACAGGTCTCACTGAAGTCTCACCTCACTGGGGGAAGGACAGGTCAAACACTGAAGTCTCACCACGCTGTGGGGAGGACAGGTCTCACTGGAGTCTCACCTCACTGGGGGAAGGCCAGGTCAAACACTGGAGTCTCACCACACTGTGGGGAGGCCAGGCCACACACTGAAGTCTGACCTCACTGGGGGAAGGCCAGGTCAAACACTGGAGTCTCACCACACTGTGGGGAGGCCAGGCCACACACTGAAGTCTGACCTCACTGGGGGAAGGCCAGGTCAAACACTGAAGTATCACTTCACTGTAGGGAGGTCAGGTCACACACTGAAGTCTCACCTTGCTGTAGGGAGGTCAGGTTGTACACTGAAGTCTGACCTCACTGTGGGGAGGTCAGGTCATCACTGATGTCTCGCTTCACTGTGGGAGGTGAGGTTACCCAATGAATATATATGTAGATAGATAGATAGATAGATAGATAGATAGATATAGATTGATAGATAGATAGAGGAAATACCCGTCTTCTATGTCTTCCTTGGTCTCTTCTCTCCCCTCAACTAGAAAACCCATAAGTTGTTGTCTTGCACATTCCCAATAGAGAGGCCAGGTCACAAGCCTAGTCTCACTACCGCGTGAAGGGGAATGTCTACCCCTAATCACTGTGGAAGCTAGAACGGCACGTTAGTTTAAGTTTAAGATTTACAACAACTTGAGTTATATATTACACAAAGTACTATATATCTAGGTAAGCCAAAGCCGTCGAGCCATGCGCCTAAATCCTGTTTGAATAAGCTACGTAGTTTTCCCCTGAATAGGATCAGTTGGGGTGCACAGTACCTCAACAACTGATGGTCATGGGATCTTCAACCTTAAGACCTTAAGGTCAACGTAGGAACGTGAGGTCACTGTGTTGCTTCATCTCTCCACAAGGAAGCCAAGTGACGAACGTATATCCACGAACGTATCCACGCTTCTCCGTGAGTTATTGCTTCGCCTGTGTGTGGATAAGTGTTTGTGGTCACCTGCTTGAAGATAAGTGTTTGTGGTGACATGTTTGTGGATAAGTGTTTGTGGGTCAACGGCTTGTGGAGAAGTTACAAACCACAGTCTCCTACGTTCGTGGGTAACTTCAACCACAACATTGCTCACTTCTCTGTGGAAAGCCGAAGCATTTGTTGTGGGGTGACAGGGGATATCTACGTTGAGTGGCTCATTATGACGAAGCCATGCTGCACCACACCCATTATCCGTGGGCGATGTAGTTATTAACATTTCGACGTGTAATGTCATACAGATGGTGGCCCATGGCCTTCCTATCTGGACAGGTGGCCAAATGGTCATTGGGTAGCCTGCAAACATAAGTCACGTGGTATGCGCGCGCAGTTCGATTTGTTCTCCCGGGACACGAGGCGGTTCGGCGGGTTCTCCTGGGACGTGAGAACCGCACCGTGTGCCCATTGCCTAGTGGCAGGAACATCCTCCACGCCGACTGATGAGGCGGCGACGCCACTACCTCTAAAAAAATTGGCACGTAAACTACGAGTTATACAATAACGATCACCAGCTTCTTAACCGGCGGTGCACGAGTGCCAATTGGACGCATGAGTGCTCTAAGAGGTGGGGGTGGGAGACCATTGCCGACACGCTTCTGGTCGGCGGTACACGGATGCCCATGGGATGCATTAGTGCCCTCAGAGGTCGGGTGGGCAGACAATTGCCAACACGCTCCTCGACAACCAATGCCGGACGAGCCATTTGAAAGGCAACGGCCTGAGAATCATCACGGACGAGAAACGGGAATGACAACGCATCGCGTACGTCGACTATTCGCCGAAGTGTGTGGGAGTGGTGGGAGCAGGCGTCTGGCGTGACCCGTCTCGTCCGTGCTGCTGGCTCGCCGCAGTGTGACGGAGCCTGTTGTGCATCAACAAGTGGCCCCGCGACATCGCGCGCTGCCGTGTCGCCGTCTGGACAAGAGCCGGCGTGTACGTCGGCGCTGCAACACATATCAGACACCTGGAATCGGCTATCGGAAACCGTTAACGCCATTTTGCATGTGTGCCGTAGCCCAGCCTGCAGATCGCGGTGCTCGATCATCACTGTATTCGTCTCACATGCGAACGTTTTGTCTGGCGCTGCTGGCAGCGCGGTATGTTCACGGGTACGGACACGACGGGCAAACAGCTGCTGCTCATTTGTGATGCAAATTGTTTGTGTCTTCGTTCGTTCAGTAACGTGCAGCAGCCGGGAGGGGAGGGTAGGAATGTGAGGACAGCCTTGTGCGACATCTGATCAGCGGACAGACACTCCGTGCGCACTTGCGGTGTCAGTGGCTTCAGACCCGGGGTGTGCGGGTACGAGCAGGGGCTCACCGGGAAGCCCATGGGAGACGGCCCAGCTTCGCAAGAGAAAAGCCAGCCCACCGGAGGGAAGTAAATAGAGCAGGATGCAGGCAATAACGCAGATTGCAGAACATGGCCAAGCTATGCAGTCTCTCCTCGGCCCACCACGGAACACCCCAACAAAGATTGTATTTCAATAAAAGCAACACGTATTGGTGCAAGGCGCCGGGCACCCATACGTCACGAAACGCACGAAACGTCACGAAACGTGCGCCACCGGTGCGTATTATATAGTAGTATGATAGCATAAACGCGGGGGAAAGGAAGGCCCATGAGTCAGTTGGCCGTGCCACGGTAGCAGGGAAAACGATAATTTGGTACAGTGCATCCCTCAAGCGGCCCTTCCGAACCCCGTAAGCCACGGCTACAGATGTCTCACCAAATCAGGGAGGCACATATCCTTATTTTCAGCATACGTTTCCAGATTGAATAGGGAAGGAGTCGGCATAACATAAGCAGGGTGCCAAACCAGGGGGTCCCGCCCAGTATCTCCACCCGTGCCGGGAGCATCTAAGCCACGGCTTATTCCTCACAGGCTCTCATGGAAGTGTTTTCCCTCAGCTGTCAGAAACCCTTTCCAGCCGAGGTTACCTTTTCCAGCTGACATGAGCGTTTCAGCCCTGAGACTGCCAGCCCTCAGAGTGGACGTCTTTGGGTCTCAGGAAGCCCTTGTGCATCATCTGTTAGATTCACCTGCTTTTGGTCCTCGACCATACCTCTGCGCCTATGCCGTGAGGGGTGAGCCAGGGCCCGTAATGGCCCGTCAAGGCGCTCGCGGGGAGAACTCCTCGGTCCCGTCAGGGATTCCTGCCCCCTTCGTTTACCCCCCCCTCTTGCTAGGCCACTGAGTACGGACTGTACAAATCGCACGTCCGGCAGTCCTCTTTCCCCAGCTGATGTTTCGTTATCGCGAAGGTGGTTGGGAAAATCGCAGAATTGTCGACAGGTTTTCTGGCAGCTCCGAGTTATGGGTGTGTGGTTGAGATTTTTGAGAGCGTCTGCCGCCGTGGATGTCCAGCGCCCGTAACCGATCAGCTCCGATTTAAGTTCGAAAAACCTGCGGGTTGCTGTTTGCATGACCGACTCAGGGTCAGACGAGGGTCAAAAGTAAATCCATTGACGTAATATCTCTGTTGTGCTCTTCAGGAGTTCTCTTTCGGGTGGTGATGTGGGTGAAGGAGTGTTGATGGGGACTGGTGTATGCAGCGTTCATCTTGACAAGCTAGAGAAGGTGGTGATGCGGGCGGGGTATCCCCACCCTCTGCACGGGCAAGGGTAAATAGGAGCTGAGCTGCGCATGCATAACATCGAAGTATATCAAATAAACATCATCGATATATGTCACAAACCTGGAAAAGGGATTGGCGATAACGTTCACTCGCGAAACGGGCAGGCTTCACGACCGTTCGCATCAGGGGAAAGACAACAGAATGAGAGGGAGTGACAGAGGGATGCGGTGGGGAAAGGCGAGAGAAGGAGTGTGTGTGTGTGTGTGAGAGAGAGAGAGAGAGAGAGAGAGAGAGAGAGAGAGAGAGAGAGAGCGAGAGAGACAGAAAAAGAGAGAAAAGCAGTTTACTCTCACGCATATGAAACAACAGTTCATTTGAGTTACACAGTCAGTCCTGAAGGTGATCAGGGTCAGGTCTGTCGCCCAGGGCCAGGTCTGTCGCCCAGGGTCAGGTCTGTCGCCCAGGGTCAGGTCTGTCGCCCAGGGTCAGGTCTGGCGCCCATGGCCAGGTCTGTCACCCAGGGCCAGGTCTGTCGCCCAGGGCCAGGTCTGTCGCCCAGGGCCAGGTCTGTCGCCCAGGGCCAGGTCTGTCGCCCAGGGCCAGGTCTGTCGCCCAGGGCCAGGTCTGTCACCCAGGGCCAGGTCTGCTCGTGTTGTGTATTGGGTGCAAGTTTATTTGTGGTTCATACACGTTTACCATATTCGACATGTGAGCCTCGCTTCGGTAAGATTGCACCATCAATGTCGAGACCTTTTTTGGGGCACACAATTTTCGTTTGTCTTAGCTAAATTCGATTTCTTCATTAACTTGATAACATTTTTAGATTTCACATGCAATGTGAATGATTGTTGATTGCTCTTCCAACTGAAATTGATTTGTATTCAAACTCACAGTTTGAATACAATTCAAAATAAATAGTATTCCTCTGTCGCCCCGCAGGGGCTTCTGTTAGGTGTCGACTAGTGTGTTCTGAGATGCCCACAAGAGGGTATGCCATCCTCTGTCGCCCCACTGAGGCTTCTGCTAGGTGTCGACCCATGTGTTGCTTTAGCATCGCGCAGAGTTGCAGACTATGCTCTCCCCAGCCAACTTGTTGGCCGGGAATCCGGGAGCAGTGGTGGCACTCTCTGCTGCACACGTGGCCCGCCAACATCTCACAGTCAAATGAGCGGCGGACGCGGCGACCCGGTTTGTCGGTAATCCCCACCTCGGGACCGGCGCCGGCCGCTGTCGGCGAACATGTGTGGCATCTGGCGGTCAAGGTGATTCGTCGGCGGGTGTGCTGCGGGTCTTCTTCCGCCGCTCGCGTCGGCATCGCCGCGGCCCGTCCGAACTCGGCCTGTCCGGGCGTCGGCTCAGTCTCGACCAGTGTCAGCAAACCGCACCGAAGGCGTCGCCAAACCTCGGCGAACTTCGACCGAACCTGGAAGCACATTTGCAGGTGAATCTGGACAAAATTAAGATGTACATTGGGCAGTGGTAGTGCTGGTACAAATGTATTCCACAGTACCAGGCCCGATTTCGTGACAATGGATTGCCTGCACTTTGTTCTGCTTATGGACAATACACAAAACAAGCAAGAACAAGATTGCCAGCGAACTTCGAAATACAACAAGTAGCAACATCAACTCCAGCACGAAGCATTAAAAACGCGAATGCAAACACATATAAACAAATACTTCACTAGAGCATGGGTTGTATGGCGTAGTTGCGCATGCCACCGACCACACCAACTAATGGTGATGCATTTTTATTTTTTAAACACCTCATCATCACAACACTTGTGATATCAATGGCCCTGACTTGTCTGCCTATCAAATCAGCACTTAATTTAGCCTTGAGGCTACAGATACCTTGTACAAACCAATCTTTCCCAGAGAGCTTGGCAACATTCTGTCCTGCCTACCCACAACTTGACTTGTTTCGGACGGCGCCAAATTTGACTACGATTGCGCCCGGGAGATGTGGCCGGACATTTTATTTCCTATGCACTTTCCAGACCGTTAAATGAGGATAAAATAATTTGGCACCAGGATGGATATATGAAAAAAAAGATGAATAGATGGAATTGGCTAATTCAGAGTCCTAGGCAAATAAATGAGACGGTAGGACAAATCCATTTATTAGACCACTGCGTATTACAGCTTCTACAATTTATCCCTCTGGTTTAAGCGTATTTCTGCACTGTATTTTTGGGGATGATGCTGCAAAGGGTATGGGCAGTGAGTTTTTCT
>JAOTOL010001661.1:4827500-4942500 GCA_034440575.1 Imbricaverruca yamaguchii
CTTCATCGGCTGCTGATGTAATTGCAGAATTAGATGAGCCACCTCTTGCACTACGCCGTAAGTTATTGGGCGCGAGATAGGCATACAAGGTTGCTCAAAACCAGAAGCACCCAGTCCACCAGTGGACCTTCTCGGGGACATCAAGAGCACGTCACAGGGCTCATCAGCGTGGATTACCGTTTTACATTCGTATGGCTTCGATCCTTCGTGACTGTAATGTCATGCCGCGTTCTGTAGCACGTGTTTTTTCGCCGAGCACTCCCAGTTGGCATGTTGTTCCAGTTAAAACTGACGTGACTTTGTCCTACTCAAAGAAAGGACATGTAAGCCCGGAGGAACTCCGCATGCTGGCATTGGACGAAAACATGTGAATATCACGACTTTTCGCGCATTTACACAGACGGTTCAATGTCAGTCTCTGGTGTTGGATGTGCTTACGTCGGTCGACGCCGTGTTCGATCTTTGTGTTTACCGACACAAACATCGATTTTTACTGCCGAACTGTATGCCATTCTGCAAGGCTTCTTTGTATACAAAAAGATCTGTCCACAAAGCACGTTGTTTTCATGGACTCTTTGAGGGGTTTCCTGGCCTTTAACCAGGATAACCGACTTGTTCAGAGGATCATCAAAGTCGTGAAATCCCTACATGACATCGGCAGAAATGTCGTGTTGTACTGGATTCCCAGCCATGTACTACTCGCAGGAAATGAAGCGGCTGCTGACATAACCGTCAAACAGGTCATCAGTAATGGCCGTGTGGTCCATCTGCGATCCTCGGACGCAACAAAACGACCGGAAGAAGTAATACTTTGCCGATTGAGAATAGGTCATGCCTTCGCAACACACAGTTACATGCTGACCGGAGATGACCGACTCCTGTGTCCACGCTGTTCTAACCCGCTACCATGATACCATGGCATGATACCATGGCTGTGTGTGTTAAAACCTCTACGACACCAGATTCTAGGACGGCTGAACGCCGACTCTCCTTTGTGTATGCTAATAGGGAACGACTCTGAGGTCGTGTCGTCTGTGAATATTTCGCCTTCCTTCAACAGGCTTGCCTTGATATGATATACCGCCACCCGTGAGTTTTAATAAGCTATTATAGCAGCACCGTAGATTGATTATAACACAGTTATGGGCGCAAAGTGACCATGGATGTCGACGCGCCCCTAAACTCCAAGTCCCCACACATCACATGTCCGATAATACGTCCGACCACATGTCTGATCACATGTGGTCGTACCCGCCTGACGAGGGCCTCTTCTAATAGGGCAGCTGCGGGTCGATGGCCTCCGCCGTCGCGGCTGCGGGCCTTGCGGCGGTAACTGTCGCCCATTGCATTAGCGTTACTGCGCGAGTGGGAGGTGGCTGGGCAGGGAGTATGACCACCGCAGTTAGTGAACGTTCCCCATTGCATTAGCGTTACTGCGGTGGCCTGAGGTGGCTGGTCAGGGGGGGGGAGTGTGTTAACGTTGCTGGGCGGCCCGAGGCGGTGTGACGGGGAGTGTGACCTCCGCCAATGGAAATAGCCGCGCGGTGAAAATCCCTTCAGGAGGCACCGTGCTGGGGGCGCAAACCAGCATGTGGAGGGTCTCGGGGTCCTCCCTCCCAAAGGGAAACAAAACGACGTCTGCGACTGTGGCTTCGCCGTTCTAGGTAGACGCGAAATTACCGCACCACTTGAAGTGAACATAGTACTTGAAAACTGCAAAAGTGCACGGTTTCACGTGATTCCGTGCGCCCCGGAAAATTGTGGTGATCAATCGCCTCGAAAAATGCGATTGCGAGAAAGGCACCCCTTTTTCCAGACACCGTCTAGCATAGGAGCCACCGCTTAACGACTATTGGATTGGAGTTCTTTTCGCGGCGCACCTCGGGCTTAGATGCAGCGCTCGTGCTTGCGACACGGCAGACGCAACAGTTGGCTATACATTGCCCGGATCGGCGGGATAGCTGTCCTCTCCGATCCCGTACGTTGGTGCCAGGGACGTAGCCACGGCTTTCAGGCCGTGGAATGGGAGGGTGTCCATCCGGCGACGTTTGGTCTTGACGGTGCTTCAATAACTGATATTTGACTTCGTGCAGTGTTGAGAGCTCTTCAAGAGCCTGAAAGGGCACCCCTGAAGCCTTAACATGCGCCCTCGGGGGGGGGCGAAATCCGTCCACCCTTCCGGGTTTTCCTACATAACTAAAGATTTCACCGGTTAATACACGCCATTTATGCGTTCCTACTTAGAAATGACCGGCGCGTCGGTTAAAGCACGAAGAACTGAATTCCAATTAGGGGTCGTTAAAGTTTTTAAAAATTAGCGCCAGACCTAAAAAATCGGCGCTGATGCTCTTCCTGTACATTGGAAAAAGTGAAGTATTTTCGGCTACACTAGCGACTTGTTTGACATATGTTGTTATGCTACATAGTTTCAAGGTCATGCTAAGGCACCGAGGTCAAGTCAGGTCCAGTTCATGACAGGTTAATAGAACCAAACTTGGTCATCTGGAATGTTGTCATCAATGCAACTGACTGGCATGCGATGGACATCACTTTGTATGTTACTCCCTACGCATTCTGAAAACTACTGTTTGTCATTGTGCACCTAAGCGATTCCACACTGTATTCATGTATTTCATTCCTTTCTTCGCGAAGCCGAAGAAAGGATTGCCGCCCGATGGAGCAGTCGGGCGGGCGTCCCGGTTCTGGAAACTGGAACAGGTAGCTGATCTGATAGTGTTGCTATATAGATGACCTGAGGTCAAATGCCTCGTTTGACATCTGTGTTGCATCATTAGTAATGTCCAAAACATCACTGATGCTCATTTTGAAGCATTTAAACACAATCACAGCGATCCATGGCAATGAAAAGCCAAGCTACGCAAAACAAGAACATTAAAACAATTGTATCCGAGGTCTTGCTTGGGTGGCTTTATGAACCAGGGTCCTATTTCTAAACAGAGCTTGTTGCGTAGACCCTGGCCCCACCACCCGATCCACGAATTCCAGTTCAACGGCATAGTTTTGACCGAAAGTTGAAGCCGTCCCGTGCCGTCAATGCACTGACACGGCCGCCCGGTAGCTCGTCCCCGGTCTTATTGGGCCAGCTGCCAACTGACCCTCCCAGCCGAGGGCTAGATGCGAGCGCGTGAAGCGACTCGAACCCTGTGTCGCCAAGACAGGGGAGACCAGAGCAGACCGGCGCTCTAACCAACTGCGCTACCGGGGCGACTAGATTTTGAAATATGTGACCTCATTTGTCCTTGGAGATATTAAACTAAGGTGATGACATTTGCACACAATAGCGTTCATTGCCGTACCTATCCACCCTGCGAATTTCGTTACTCCAGCTTGAATATGAGCCGAGATCTTAGAGGGCGCGGAATCCGTTCCACTGCAGGGCGCGTAATTTTCAAAAGCTCTTTAGGTCACGTGGTAAGCTTCGTAATTATAGGATTTCCTGTAATCTGATTCGGATTATATATAATCTGCCGACTTATATTATCTGCCGTATTATATAAGTCGGCGCAGGTGGTGACTATCAGAACGGGGAGGGTGGTCCGTGCTCCCCACGTTCGGAATAAATTTAGCATTACAGGCCTCTGGCGTATGCTTGACGCTGCGGGTCCGAAATGCGTTGTCAGCGCCGAAGGTTTGGCGGGAGACATCCAGCGGTGAGGAGGACCCACGACGTTTGCGTGCGTCCAACGACGTAGACATGGTGACGTTCCGATAGTAATGGGCGGGACGTTCCCCGATGTTGGAGCCGTGCCAACCGAGACCCACCATCAACTCAGATTAACCCTCCCCATCTTTCCGGTCATATCCTCACACCCCGTCTGGGGGGTGGGGTCATAGGACCCCCTCTAATTTGCAAACTAAGCATCGCACGAAAACAATAGAGGTGCCATCGGAAAGCCCTCGACGAGTAGGGCCAGACACTGCCCTAATTTTCCTTAAAAAGTGACATCACTAGGGTCCTAGGTTTCCACGACCTACATCATGTTTTTGGCTCTTGGGAGTTTATTTTGAGGAGATCTGAAGACAAAATATTTGGAATAAGAAAAGGAAGGCGAAATCGACCAGCCCCTAGACATGTTCCCCGCACAATTTTTTGTTAATGTTGAAAGTTCTGAGTTTTAAATTTTCACTGATATTTATTTTTGTAATGTAACCTAACCGAAAAGCGTTGAAAGTTGAAAACAGTTGCAGTTGAAAAAGTGGACCGAAAAACGTTCGAACTCAACTCGCTCTCACAAACAAATGCTTACTTTAGCCAGCATCTTCGATTTGAACCCAAATGGGAAAATATGCAGAACTAATAAGTTACCAAAAGCTGGAAAAAAAATCCGCTGGTACGTATTGTTTTGTCTTTAAAAATAAGCAAATGATGAAAGTTCACTTGCTGGCGATCTTTCACGTATGGCACAGGTCACGTTGACGTCTCACACCTTAAGGGAAGAACCCTCGAAAACGCCCCCATACGGTGTCCGTCACGCTCTCATCCTCCGTCACGCCCCCATCTTCCATCACGCCCTCACCCTCCGCCCGCGAAGTTCATGGATTGGGGCACGTTTTGCTGAGAATCACTTCGGCGGCCGTCGCCAATTGGTCCGGTTGAGTGTCAGCTGAGCTGGAAAACGAGCCGACGGAACGTGCCGTCAACACTCGGCGCAGTCGTATGTAGTCGTCAGCTTTGGACCGTCGCCTCAGGCACAGTCAGTGTGTCCACTTCACTGTGTCGATCATGAGGTGAGCTGCGTCCGTCTGGTTGTAGGGTGATGGGCGCAGTTTTCCCCATGACATTTTAACAACGTTTGCAAGTGTTGACTAGTTGTGTGCGTGGGGAGGCGAGGCATGGGATGTCGTTGAAGTAAATTGTTTTCTTGACAACTCCGTCAATGGTTCGTTGTTTGGATGAGTGAGTAGGCCATTGGGGGGGGGGGGTGTCAGTGACGATTCAAGATGGTCAACTCTGTTTTTTGCTTGCGTGGCACCGACGGAGACTAGCTCAGAGGTGGGGACTAGCTCAGTGGCGGGGAGGAGACTGGGTCAAGGGAGGAGACCGAGTCAGGGACAGGAACTAGCTCAGAAACGGAGACCAGCTCAGGGGCCTCCTCCCAAAGAGTAGAAGTGGGGACATGTTCAGAGACGAGATCTAGCTCAGGGGCAGGAAACGCTCAGAGGCTGGGCCAGCTCAGACGCGGAGACTAGTTGGGGAGCAGAGACCAGCTCCGAGGCCAGGACTAGCAGAGAGGCGGGTACTGGCTCAGAGGCGGATAATAGTTCAGAAGCGGAGACTAGCTCCGAGACCAGGACTGGCAGAGAGGCGGGTACTGGCTCAGAGGCGGATAATAGTTCAGAAGCGGAGACTAGCTCCGAGACCAGCTCCAAGACCAGGACTGGCGCAGAGGCGGGGATCGGATCAGAGGCGGGGGTTGGATCAGAGGCGGGGATTGGATCAGAGGCGGGGGTTGGACCAGAGGCGGGGGTTGGATCAGAGGCGGGGACAGGCTTACAGGCGAGGCAGGCGCAGAGGCGGGGATCGGATCAGAGGTGGGGACAGGCTCGGAGGCGGGAGCAGGCTCAGATGCGGGGGCAGGCTCAGAGGCGTGGACCGGATCAGAGGCTGGGACAGGCTCAGAGGCAGGGACAGGATCAGAGGCGGGGACAGGATCAGAGTCGGGGACAGGATCAGAGTCGGGGACAGGATCAGAGGCGGGGACAGGCTCAGAGGCGGGGGCAGGCTCAGAGGCGGAGACAGGCGCAGAGGCGGGGACCGGATCAGAGGCTGGAACTGGATCAGAGGCGGGAACATGCTCAGATGCGGGGACAGGCTGAGAGGCGGGGATCGGATCAGAGGCGGGGATCGGATCAGAGGCGGGGACAGACTCAGAGGCGGGGACAGGTTCAGAGGCGGGGACAGGCTCAGAGGCGGGGCACTCCCAGTCGTGGGCAGATCTGTTCGCAGGACGTTGCCTGACGTTTGGCAAAGTTAACTGAAATATATCTATCCCAGTGGTCACTGGGGTTCTATTGGCACACGAGTAAGTGCCCCGTCCCCACTGCATGTTCGTGGGCGACTGGCCGGCTGCACTGATTCAATTAACAAGAGACGGACAGCTCAGTAAACTGAACTGGTTGGCAGCTGTTGCTGCCAACTTCATCTGGATGATTTCACAGCTCAGAGCAAGGAAAACAGCTTCGCTGATTCTGAGAATTGGCAGCTCATTACTGACATCTTGTTAGTGGAGTGTGGCTATATGGGTAAAAGCAGCCTCGACATTTTGAAGTAATTTATAATTCGTGGACCAGCACTGTGAGACACGAGACAGGAGACACAAATCGCATTTTGCCGTGCTATCGTGCTGTGATGGACTTCGAGTAGCTGGGTGGCGCGTACCTCCGTGACGATCGGCGTACCCTCCACCTTCCGGAGCTGCACAACTCGTTTGCAGGTTCTTCCATTGCCTCTTTCAGCTGAACAGGTCTTCCGGAACGCTCAGCCACCGAAAGCCGTCACTTCCGCTGACAATGTACGACGTTTTTGCCGCGTGGGCAGCGCAACACCTCGGTTCTGCAGGCTGCTCGAGCAACAGATGTTTAGTTGCATTTCATGTTGCGCAAGCGTCACGTTCATTTTTGTCTCTCACACATCTGTCTGCAATCTTTTGGGCCCCTCCGCACCGGCCTGGGCGCTACATGACCAATGTAGTCGATGCGCCCTTAAGCCCTAATAACTAACTAACTCCGCACCGGCCCAGCGCGCAGTCTAGTGCCAACAGCAACCGAACTGCGGACGCGGACGGGAGGGAAATGGTCTCGATGTGCCACACGATCCGACCATTAACCGCCAGAGGTTCATTCTGCTGACCACCGAAGCGAACTGACTCAGTGATACGTGCTGCAGAGAACCTCGGTGACCTGGTGTTATGTAGGAGACCCGATTGCGGCCTGTTTGGCTCGTTGCTCGACTTGTATTGACCTCTGCAATCATTATGCGTTTTTGAAGGCCAAAAAGGCAGGGAATAACCGTAGATTATACAATCATGAAACTTGCACCAAGTATGCAAGGTACGTAGGCCGCCCAAAAGCTTGCATTTCAACATCTATTACCGTCTGACCTATCAAAAATTGCACCTTGGTACAGGCGTGCTCAACTGACTTGTCCTTGGACAGACCCCCCCAACGTCGACGAACAGACGTCTCCAACGCACCCAAATGGGGTGCTAACACAACTTGGGCGTCAGCTTTACGTACCGGCGTCTGCAATGACCGAGCCTGCGGACCCGACGACCTCCGACCTTGCGCGCCGGCGGCCGGCGCACCCGACGAACCCGATTGGATAGTTATACTTCCAGGGGTGGTCAGCCCGCCAGCCGCCACGCGCTCCTAGAGTGGGTTTCAGGGTGTCCGGTTCGTTCCGAACGCCGTATGGTTCACGGTGGCGGGCAAGTGTGCATTCCGCGATCATCTGGCTGTGTAGGGGTCCTCTCACCGGCAAGTTTCCAGCCACCATCGGATGCGAGCTGAAGAGGCACGTGGCGTACGGTCCGGCTGGTCGGTGACCCCACGTACCAGGAACGCTACAACCGCGTACCCAGACACCCGGGTAAAAACGTGACCGGCGTGTGTCGGATGCGCCGCCGCCGCCGCGCCGCCGCCGCCGCCGCGCCAGAAGCGCCGCGGTGCGTGGCTGCGGCCCGTGGAGGGCTGTGCTGCGGCCCAGCATCGACCTGCACTTGACACGGACTCCCGATTTAGCGCACGAGTCTGCGAAGGCGGCCGCCGTTGCTCGGGGCACGTCTGTCAACATGTCGGCCTCAGAGGCTGCGATTTACGGACTGTCGCGATTGTTTGCGCAATGTGGCCTGTTGTTGAGGAGTCGTCTGGGATTGGATGTAGTCATTTGATCATATCGTAGACGTCCTCGGTGTTTATGTTGCTAACATTGGTTGTGCAATTGAGCTATTAGGAATATTCCATTCGATGAATCATTAGGTATTATTGTGGCATCTGAGGATATATTGTGGTCTGTGCACCTGTCGACTGTCGTTGTGGCTGAGAAGGGTGGTAGAGGTGGAGCTCGCGGCTCGCTTTCGCCAACCAAAATATCCGTATGACGACCGAACAAAGTGAATTGATTTCCTCAGAAATCAATGGCGTTTAGTGGCGTTTACTCCGTGTGCGAACACCGTGGGAACTTCCATGCTGACCTCCCTTTTATGTCCCTTGGATTTGCCATCAGAAGCGCAAGGAGGATGGGAGGGGTAGATTGTCACGTGGTCTCACGCAGGACACGCCTTCTGCTGAGGCCCGCGGCGACACACTGTGACCGAGGGCTGGCACGCGTCATGGTGACGTCACACCCACACATCCCGATGTTGATGCACATGCATTACCGTAGTGTGTGACGTGGGCCGTTGGCGTTAAGTTTGATGAATTAATTAAATGACCAAGGCAGTGTAATTTGTGCCGCCCAGTGACTATTGACCCTGCGTGGTATCAAACAAAATATTCGCGTTTGGCAAAGGTTTGAAATGCTTTTTGTGGGAAACCGACATATGTTCCAATGTTGTGAATCTTCCAAATCCATGATGTTGCCTGTCAGGATACGTAATGCAGTTGCGACGATTTTCATGCGCATTAAACTCGATTAAAAATATATGCGTATGGTTAGGTGGTAATTGGACCCCCGATTTCTACTTTCGTCACACTTAATTTACCAAGTGCGGCACGTTACGGTTTTGCTTAGATAGAGTATAATAGTATATTCAAGATTGCGTTGCCATGTTTCTAACCGAAGTCACAAGATGCTAACCGGGGTGGAGGAACGAGCGAACTGTGACGGACCACGTGTCCAGGCTGCTGCGCATGACGTAGCTAAGGCTGGCGGCCACCACCTGCTATCTTTGTGTCCATCCCATGATGTCGATGCTTGTCTGGCGCTGGAGGCTGCCCTCTCGGGGTTTCCAGAGTCCGCACTTAATCAGCTAAAAGATCACTATGGCGAAGATAGAAAGACAGCAGAGCACGCGTTATGCCCGCCGAAGCCTTGTTGTCTGGCACAGAAACACGTCCACGAGTCCGTAGACACTTATAGGTCCTTATGAACATCAACGGACCGCTACGAACGTCCACGGGACCTTGTGAACGTCTACGGTCCATTCAGAATGTCGGTAGGGGCTTATAAACGCCTACGGTCCTTTCTTTGAGAGCGTCTAAGGGCCCTTACAAAGGTTGATCGCTGTATCACCAATGAAGTCGATTCGCCCTAAAGCCCCAACAACCACTAACGAACCTCACAAAGGTCTAAGGTCCCTTACGGACGTCTACGGGCTTTTGCAAACTTCTACGAGCCTCCACGAGTGCTTGTAGGCCATTACGAATGTCTACGAGTCTTTGTGAATGTTTACGAGCCTTTGCGAATGTTTACGAGCCTTTGCGAATGTATACGAGCCTTTCCGAATGTTTACGGGCACATGCGAACGTGACTCTCACGAACTCATGTGAGCTCTTACGAGATACTATGGGCCCCTACGAGCGTTTACTTACCAGAACTGTTACCAAGGATGTTGATTAAATGTTCATGAGCTTTACTGAGCATTTAGCCAACATCCTCCCCGCTGAAGTTTTGACATCCTGCATACAGACGCGTGCTTAGACGACCTGCATTCCTGATTTATGAGTGCCATGCTTTCATACAATTTGATGAGGGATCGTAGCCGGGCTCCCAGTGAGGGTCTCAGCTCGATATTCTAAGAATAAAAAGCGAACCTTTTTTTTAAGAACAAAAGTGGTCAAAATGCCGGGGCTTCAAAACGTATGGGGGTAATCCAGTCCACATTCGCAACATTGCTTCCGCCTTGGACAATTCCTGGCCACGTCCCTGATTGTGGGCAGGGTACGGCATTGCCGACCAGGTCGCTGCATCGACGACTCCGCCCACCTTAAAGTTGCTGACATTCTGGTTGGTCGGGCGGTGATGCTCACGCGTCATTCGCGCTGACAACAGTTGTGTGACGTCATAACGCCACAGTGCCGACATGACGCTAGCGAAGTAATGCAGTTCTCTATGCCAATGTAAAGCACTGGCGGATCCCAGGGGGACAACTGGTAGCATGTGTCGCCCCCTTCCCCGATAGAGATGTGGCGCCCTTCGACTAGAAAAATGTCGCTCCAGAACGCTGGAGTGCAAACCTCTCCTCAGTCGTTCAGTGAGCTTTTTAGCCGACGGCACCCCCCCCCCCCCAGAAGAAAGCAGGCGTCCCTCCGGAGAACGGACGCCCTTCCAGAACGAGGTGTGCCCCCAATAAGAGTTCCTGGATCCACCCCTAATCTAAGGTCGCCAAGTTTTAAAATCAGTTGGAAATTTAGAGTGCGCAATGGCAAGCGAAGGTACGGCCAGCTGAGAAGTATCCCTGTGCGCTTTCTGTGGTTGCAATTTGCTCGTTTCTGTCATTGTTCGCTGTCCAATGTTAGTTCAGACATAACTTAAGACACAAAGACGGTACTTGTTTGATTTGACATGACTTCATGAAGCCGGTGTTGTCGAACATGTCTGCCGCTGTGCCTGAGAGTGCCCCCTGATTCCCATCGTATTTCTAAAAATTGAATGTGCCGTGAAAAAAAACCTTAAAAACATACTGCCATCCATGCCTTCAAATTTCTAACTTCCCTTTGGAATTTCAGATTCAATAAATGCGTCGACAATGGCATGGAGAAGGGCTGGGTGATGACAGAAGAGGAGCGGACTCAACAGCTCAAGGTCAGTCAAGGTGACAGGAGTGAAGACCTGATGTTGTGGTTCAACATGAGCTGTTATTGTTATGGCACTTGCACTAACCAACAAATCCTTTGTTTTCTGTTTAGTAGTGAGACACTTCACAAGTGGACAGTGACAGTGGACAGCGTCAATCTTGCCTCCTCATCTCTACAGTTTTATGGAAATTAGCACCAAGGGTTATCCTATGCGGTAAGCACACAACTATGTTTGTTGGGTCAACGGTTTGGTATTCATAGCCTCCGGCAATTTTGGTCACTGCATTATAAAGGTTTCTCTATTGTTGATTGGTCATCTAAGATCCCCTAAGTTAATAGCTTGCTATCTAGCAGAGGTGCTCCTGGGCTACTTGTACTAATACTTGGTGATGGCCTATCTGCAAGAAGAAAAGCGGCTAAAAGGGATGGAATGTATTGTACTGAACTAGAGTTATAAGGAATGATAACGTACACATCGGTATTCTGAGGAATTCACAAGCTGACTGTCGAACCTGTAATAGTGCGTGTACCCAAGTATGACAGTCTACACCATACGGAACAGGGATCGATATTTGAAAAAGGAGGGAAAAATGAAATGAAAGAAAATCAAGATGTGTTTTAATATGTAAAGCAAGCACATTGCCTTGTTGGCCAGGGTCAAAAGAGTATCACACTGGCAGACCCATTCAGCCGAAAGGTGGCATATGCCCCCAGTAGGTGGGTGAATCTGTTTCATCAGAGGACAGATCCCCTCACCTCACCTCTGAGAACATCAGCGGACTGCGTGTCTTCTCGTGTGATATCCACTGGGGATCCGGCTGATTTTTTCCCAATTTATCGTGGAAAGGCTGTAGAAAATGTCATGACATTGCACACACATGAATGTTGCCCATCAGTGATTCTTTCTCAAACATGTTTCACCTTAGAATACGACGTCTGTGCGATCTGTCTGCTTTTGGGCACAATATGACCAGAGCAGTCGAAGCGCCCGAAAGCCCAAATAACTAACTAACGACCTATCTGCTTTTTGGCCTGATGCCATATTCCAAGGGCAGCATCAGGTTTACCCTTTACGCATGCCCGGACCCCTAATCGCGAACAGACAAGTTGTTTGGGATAAAGAAATGACGCAGTAATTCGTGTTATGACGCGGCAGCGTTTTTTTTTACCAGAACAGTTGTGGGTGTTAGGAAGACGGCGACATCCATTGCTGTGGTCGTTATTTCAAATATGATTAGATAGGATCCTGATTCATGAGGGGCGACGGGATTTTTTTCTTTGTTGTTCCTTCTTATATGCAACGGCATGGCGTAATGGTACACTGACGCATACGATTTCTCGGTGTATTTAAAGCTGCAGGCGTTATCCAGGCGTCTAGGATAGTTAGCTGCTCTTGAATACTTGAAAGGAATACTATCGATGAGACGCGCATGGTGCACAGCCAAGTTTTCTTATTTTCCTGAAGCGGAAATGTACGCAGCGAGGGGAATCTGACGGGGATTTAGCCCCTTCCATGGGGAAGCGGTACCTGAATGGCGATGGTGCTCCTTCGGGATCTGACTTTAAGGGGCAAGGGCAGTGGACTTAGCTTGGAGGTCCACTGAGCAGATTGCAGGCTCTCCTGTGGCAAAATGATGGCTGCTCTTCGGAACATCAACAATGCGATGCGATGCTTCCAGACTGTTTTGACGTGACTTGTCCACTGGTTCCGCCTATTTCTAGGCTAAATCTTCAGCTCCGCCAGTGTCACCGCCTCCAACTCCCGGCGGTGTCATCGCCTCCTACCACCGGCGGTGTCATCGCCTACTACCACCGGCGGTGTCATCGCTTTCAACCCCCGCGCGGTGTCATCGCCTCCAACTCCCGGCGGTGTCACCGTATTTAACCCCGGCGGTGTCACCGTATTCAACCCCCGGCGGTGTCATCGCTTCCAACCCCAGGCGGTGTCACCGTCTTCAAACTCCGGCGGTGTCACCGCCTCAAACTCCCGGCCGTGTCACCGTATTCAACCCCGGCGGTGTCACCGTATTCAACCCCCGCGCGGTGTCATCACCTCCAACTCCCGTCGGTGTCATCGCCTCCAACCCCCGGCGATGTAATCACCTCCAACTCCCGTCGGTGTCATCGCTTCCAACCCCCGGCGGTGTCATCGCCTCCAATTTCCTGGCGATGCACTCCATCAACCCCGGCGGTGTCACCGTATTCAACCCCCGACGATGTAATCTCCTTCAACTCCCAGGCGGTGTCATCACCTCCAACTACCCGGCGGTGTCACCGCCTCCAACTCCACGGCAGTGTCACCGCCTTTAGCCCCCGGCGGTGTCACCGTATTCAGCCCCCGGCGATGTCACCGCCTCCAACTCCTCGGGGGTGTCACCATATTCAGCCCCCGGCGGTGTCACCGCCTCCAACTCCTCGGGGGTGTCACCATATTCAGCACCCGGCGGTGTCATCGCCTCCAACTCCCGCGCGGTGTCTTCGCCTCCAACTCCCGCGCGGTCCCGGCAACGCTGTGGTGTTAGTGTCGTGCGTGTGGATGCGCCATTGGGGATATGCATGCCTCCAGCTGATATAAAATTGGCGTCTTATCGATCCGGTTCGTCTGCCCCTTCTCTCCACCCCTCCTTCGGGTATTTATTTGAAGATCGCCGCCGCGATAGGCTACAACAAACTAAGAACTTTGCTTTTGAATATCCTCTGTTGAATCCACTTTCGTCTTCAGTGGTAATTGTTTCCCAACAGTTTTAAAATAGGTCACACCCGTGGATGCCTCCCCTGTGCGTTGAGGTGTTGGCATTTCGTTCTACTACGGTTGCAGACAACTTGAATGAATGTTCCATCTTCAAAAGCAACAGAACCCGCTCATTGCTACATATACTACTACTACTACCGACACCACTGCTACTACCACCGACACCACTGCTACACTACTTCAAAATTGAAGCTGCCGTAGCACAATTTGCACGTGACGTCACATCCAGTGGGAAAACTTCACAAGCCTCCTTTACACATGCGCGGCACAACTTCCCCAACAACAGAAGAAAAAACATTTGCACGACATTACTCCTGCACATCGGCGTTTCAAGTGCAGACATCAACATGCCACCTGGCGTTTGAGAAACACTGAAGCTGATGTACCACAGCTACAAAATGTTCGGGCACACCCATGGGTAGTGGAGTGAGGTTCGTTTATGTATGTGTTTTCTCCGGACGTAATCTCGCATGCGTCTTGTCGATGAAATACTTCCCACTTTTGAAGGTAATACATTGGCTTCCTCAGAGTGAAGCAGTGTCTCAGCCGTGAAGTCCAAATTTTCGTCCACAAGAAGTAATACCGCGGAGAAGATCTTGTAGTAGTAATGCTGTTGAAGTGCTTGCAGTAGTGGTCTTGCTTAAGTGATGTTGCTAGAAAGTGTACGCTGTAGAATATTATTTTCAGCACAAGCCACGTCGCATATGTTGCTTACATTCGAACGTTTGTCATGTTAGTGTGTGCAAAGTCTTTCCGCATAGCAAACACGATGTGCTATTTTGTGCAAGCAGTGACGCCACTTTTAAGTGTTTTGAATTAGAAGTTATGTCGTGTGGAAATAATCTCGCGTAGATATTCTTGCCCAGTCATGTCATGTCATGCCATGTCATAACATACTTTGTCATACCATGTCGATTCATGTCATACCATGTTATAACATAGCATTCCTGTCGGCGGCTGTTTTTGTTGTGATAGGCATTACGTCGTGTATCCCTCTTCCACACTATTTCAAAGACGTGTGCACTAATACCAAACAGCCCTCGTCCGATAGATTCGTCAGGAGAAGAGGCGTGAGAAGAAGGAGGAGGAGGAGCGGCGGCGACTGGCGCAGGATAACCGGCTGACACCGCACGAGCCGCTGTCCGAGGACAGACACCTCTTCCTCTGTGACGATGACGTCAGAGAAATTGACGACCTCGTCAGCACGTTCTATGAAATGTGAGCGCGGCCGCTGTCCGAGGACAGACACCTCTTCCTCTGTGACGATGACGTCAGAGAAATTGACGACCTCGTCAGCACGTTCTATGAAATGTGAGCGCGGCCGCTGTCCGAGGACAGACACCTCTTCCTCTGCGACGATGACGTCAGAGAAATTGACGACCTCGTCAGCACGTTCTATGAAATGTGAGCGCGGCCGGTCCGGACGGCCACGGATCTGGCAGCTCGGACCGGAGCACGGCAGACGTCAGCTGACGTCACTAGCCGGCAGCCGTCACTGACGTCACTGACATCATGATGCGGTCGACGTCAGCTGACGTCGTGATGCGACAGTTGTAGCTGATGCCACTGACATCATGATGAAGCCGACGTCACCTGACATCAGTGACATCATTATGCGGCAGACACGTTAGCTTACGTCACGATGCGACAGACGTCACACTCCTGACGAAGTTGGAGCCGATCCCGTCCAAGTGCACGTTCATCCGCCTCGACAGTTCAGTTGGTTAGAGAGCCTGATGGTGTCAGTGACGTCAGTGACAACTGTCGGCTCGTGACGTCAGCTGACGTCGGCCGTACCCTGGTCCGAGCTGCGTTGGCCTGCATTGGCCTCCCCTGTCCTGGCAGGACAGGGTTCGAGTTGTTCCACGCGCTCCCCTAGCCCTCGGATGGCAGGGTCACATGACAACTGGTCCGGTAAGGCCGGGGACATTGACGGCACGCTAAACTCTCGGTCAAAATTATGTCGGACTGAAATTCACGGATTGGGTGCTGAGACCAGGGTTCGCCACCTAAACTCTGCTTAGCATAATACCCTGAATCACAAAGCCACATGAGCAAGAATTCCAACTGATTTTGTTTAAATTTGACTGCATGGGACTCTTGACCGCTGCCAGCATGAGCTCCCTTCATGGGGGCTAATGTCCGTGTCAGACATTGTTGGCGGCACTGTACAATGGAACGCAAGAGGTAGGCTATAGTTCCCCGGACTGCAGATAGAGGCTGGCTATAGGACTCCCCAGCTACAGTCACTGGCAGAGGCTGGCTACATGGCTCCCTGGCTGCAGACAGAGACTGGCTGTAGGGCTCCCGGACTGCATACAGAGGCTGGCTGTAGGGTCCCGGACTGCAGGCAGAGGCTGGCTATAGGGCTCCCTAGCTGCAGACGCAGACAGAGGCAGGCTATAGGGCTCCCGGAATTCAGACACAGACAGAGGCGAGCTATGGGACTCCCAAGCTAAGGGCAGACAGAGTCGGGCTATAAGTCTCCCGGACAACAGGCAGAGGCTGACTATATGGCTCCCGGTCTGCAAGCAGAGACGGGCTATGGGGCTCCGGACTGCAGACAGAGGCTGGCAATATGGCTCCGAGCTGCAGGCAGAGGCGGGCTATGAGGCCCCCGGACTACAGGGAGAGGTGAGCTATATAGCTCCCGAGCTATAGTCACAGCCAGAGGCTGGCTATATGACTCCCTGGCTGCAGACAGAGACAGAGGCTGGCTATATGGCTTCCGGTCTGCAGGCAGAGGCCGGCTATATGACTCCTGAGTGCGCGCTCTCCTGTGGAAAGTGCGAACTCTCCTGCGGAAAATGCGCGCTCTCCTGCGGTAAGTGCGAGCTCTCCTGCGGGAAGTGCGCGCTCTCCTGCGGTAAGTGCGAGCTCTCCTGCAGAAAGTGCGCTCTCCTCTACCTGAAGTGTGCCATTTCATGCCGGAAGTGCGTGCTCTCATGCTGGAAGTGCGCGTTCTCCAGTCGGAAAGTGAGGCTCTATCTCGGGGCTCGTGTGGGCATAGCCTTCTTGCGCCAAAGTTGGCCGAAGTTGAGACATTTAGACACGTGTACCACGAGTCCATATTTTGCACCACGATCCGTACACGTACACCATAATCAGCACCATGATCCATACAAGTACACCATACTCGGCACCATGGTCCGTGCGTGTACACCATGGTCGCAGACGAGCCCGATTTTCGGAACAGTGTCTCCAATTTCGACATTGGCGCATCGAAAGACCAATTACGTTCAGCCGGAATTGGTTGTCCTCCTGCAGATATTTGGCTGTTTTTCGGAACACCGTGCGTTCACGTCACCGGGTCGGACTGCTGACATGACATGCTGGTGTACGGCTGTGTGGTCAAGGTCGCCGTCTGTCTCACGGGCTTTCCGCTGACCTAGCCACACCTAACCGCTCGGGCGAGACATTCCGTATTTCGCGCTCATTGAGTCGGTCGGCAAGTTAGTCCCGGGGCACACGGGCCACGTGACATGACGTCACGTGGCCGGTGACTTATCAGCCCGGCATGCTCCAAGTATTCCAAGTGCCGCCGGAATGCCTTTAGGTATTCAATTCCAAATACGCGAGTGATTTAGGATAAATGGGATGGAAGCTGGCAAAGCATCGAAGTAAGATGGACAGGTGGAAGTATGAGTGCAAACATTGAAGCACTGGATTGTTAATAATGTCAGGGTCGCTTGAAGGGCGTCCATGCCTGACTGGTTCGCTCATATGACCTTATTTTGCATACAGATTGGACTAAACCCTTGCGGTCTTCGCTCCTGCTCGTAATTATCGTACATAAGCGTGCCCGCGGCGCACGCTTATGAGGGGGATAGGAGGTGCACCCCACCAACTGGGGCGGTCCGGTGTCGGGGTCTTCGGCAGCCAGACAGCTTTGTCTGTCGTTCGCCATTAGTTGTGCCGCTTGTCCAGCGTGGTGGCGTGCCGCCGAACCGTGACAGGGATGGTGAGGCGCCCGGAGCGGTGTGGCGCCCAGAGGCGGCATGGCGCCCATGGGCGGTATGGCGCCCGGTGGTGGTGTGGTGCACAGGGATGGTGTTGCGCCCAGGGGCGGTGTGGAGCCCAGGGATGGTGTTGCGCTCAGGGGTGGTGTGGCGTTCAGGGGTGGTGTGGTGTCTAGGGGGTGGCGCGGCGCCCATGAGTGGTTTTCACCAAGGGGATAGTGGCACTCGGGGGCGGTATGTGTCACGTCTATAGGGCCGGCGCAGCCGCCCAACCGGCCCGGGCGGGGATGGCTGAATGGTTAAGATGTTGAACTTTGGATATGAAGGTTCCGGGTTCAAAACTCGCACCGCTCGGGACATTTCCGAATATCGTGGCCCACCGGCGAAACAATATGAGAGGCGCCATTGGCCGTGATTGTGCATAAACTGCGTCGTGAACCACCCAATAAACAAACCACCCAACCAACCGATACTATAAGGTCCCGGACAACGGCCAGCGCAGCCGACCCGGGCCCGCAATTTCCAAACTCGCCCTTATGGTAAATGTCGACAAAGGCTATTCTAACCATCCCAAATGCTTTATTGCCGCGTGTGCTGGGCTGAAATTGCACTACCGGGAGTGCATGCATGCAGTTCACGATCCCGTGTCGAGTAATTGCCGGACATCCGCACTCTCTCCACAAGACTGGATCAGTGGCGCGCCCAGCAGTGGTCAGGGGGTCAATCGTTCTCTGCAGTCCCTGAAGCATTTCATCCAGACATCCAAACAAACTTTTATGCGTGCGCAATGGGGATGGGCAGAAAGGTCGCATTCAGACTTTACGTTTGTCTATTGTTCGACTACTTCTGTTGTGAGGATGCTTCTTTCCCGCAGTTGTCCTGCTCTGCCATGCAGTGCGGTCAATGAATGTAGTGCATTCCTTGCATCCAAGTTCCGATTTAAGCGTACCCTGGCCTCCGACGAAATATCTTACTAGACGCGCCTCTGAGCTGGAGAATCCGTGGTGAAAACGTGTGCTCATACCGATGACATACGGAGGATAATTTCCGGTACACTGTCTGAGCTGCCTCAGGCCGAGGCATTGCACACCTGGAAAATCGTCGACATGGCAATGTTCTTAACCAGTTGAGCCTGAATCAGGATATCGGGGGTTGTTGCTTGACCTCGTCGAGAAATAAAAATATGTTGAGCGTGAGGGAGATGGGAGAGCGACCTGGATTTTTATCTCAGTTGTATTGGCTTGGGGGAGGGGGTAATGTTTGCGAAGTTCGCTGGAAGTTATTGGTGTGGCATGACACATAAATATTGTTATCTGATGTGCTACCAATATTATCTCTGGAAGTTTCCACCCCTTGGCTTAGTGCTTCCAGCGTAAAGGCAAGCTCCACTGCCTTTCTGAACAACACCGTTTCGTGTTTTACATAACGATTCTCCTGTTTTTTTTCATTGTCAGAGTGCTTGAAGAAAGCTCTCGGTACCGGAAATTACATGACCTGCCATGCAAAATCAATAAGCTCAAGCGTAGCTTCTTGCTCGACAATAGTTTTGCCCCGTCGTTTTGTTTTCCTCTGATGCTCCTACTTCCCTCCGAAAATGTTGTGGGCGCGTGCGGTGGGTCGGGGGCCATTTCGCACTTACCGGATCATTCAGTATTCGTGATGGGCGTTGCATTAATAATTAACTTTAAAATGAGTGTCCACCATGGGCGTAGCCACCGCCACCCCTGGAGTCTCTGTGTCCGGATACCATCCGATATTTTTTTTTGGTCCAACCCCACTTGAAAAAAATGATAACCTTCCGGAAATGCGGAGTCTTCCTGAAGTTTTCGCCAGTTTCTGTATGCAGCCACATCTGAATCGGGTCTCGCCCCCGACGGTTCCGCCATGGGCCCGTCGAGCTGTCTCCGTCGCTGTCGGTGTCGCCATGGTCCGCGGCACGCCTGACGAGTGGGCCCGCCTCTCTGTCTGCCTGACATGTCCTTAAAAATGCAAAGGCAGACATGTCTGTCTGCCTTTGCACTGGTTGTTCAGCAATGGCATATATAGCAAATATTGCATTGTGTATCATAAAACAACACGATTGTTGTTTTCCTCCGTGCAAGTGCAGCAGCGATCATCTTCATGGCGGCTTTAGTTGTAAGCTGTTGCTTTTCCTGTTGTAATTAGCAGGAATAGGATAAGTTCAATGGCTCATCCTGTTGGTGAGACAAGAACGACAACTCGTCATGGTCTAAACATATTGGATTCGCGGTAGCAACCTACCATTACATGACCGCGGGAAAAACGTTGCTTTGTCTCTACGACGGAGAGATGGGGGAGGTCGGCTGCCTGTGTCCCGGTTAGACAGGAGCATATGAACATGGGAAGAGCAGAGGACGAGCTTCCGAGCAGCTGAATTGATAATTTTAGCCGCAATTACAGAAAGCAGGAATGCGGAGCCGTCCAAAAATTTCCCGGCTCCGGCTCCGACTCCGGCTGGGTTAGTATTCCAGCCTAATTTTGTTTAATTTACACCTCTTTCGAAGTCGGGGCCGTCCTGCTTTTGACGGCTCCGTCTCCGACTCCGGCTCCGAGTAAAATATTCCGGCTCCGGCGGCTCCGCCTCCGCCTCCGGCTCCGGCTCCGGCTCTGGCTCCGCATCCCTGACAGAACGGATGTTTAGACTCCAAAACCAAAGGAGCCGAAATTCTAGTTCTTACGCTAAGTGCGGCTGTGGACGGGGACCGAAACATCAGTCAGCCACGGTCATATCCCTGGAGATCGAACATTCGTCCTGTGCCCTTGAGGTCGGAGCTCGTCTGAAAACTGAAGGTGAAGCCATTGCTCTCTACGTTTTGTACGTTGCGACGCTGTTGTAAAATCATGTACAACCACAGCCCGTCATCATACAATCATGCACAGCTACAGCTCATCGTCGTACATTCATGCACAGCTACAGCTCATCATCGTACATTCATGCACAGCCACAGCCCGTCATCATACAATCATGCACAGCCACAACCCGTCATCGTACACCCATGCACAGCCCAGCCCGCCATCGTACAATCGTGTACAGTCACAGCCCGTCGACGTACAATCATGTATAGTCACAGTCCGTTATCGTACACTCATGTACAGTTACAGCCCGTCATCGCACACTCATGTACATCCACAGCCCAACATCACACAATCGTGCACAGCCACAATCCGTCATCGTACAACCATGTACAGCCCAGCCCCTCATCGTACAATCATGTGCAGCCCAACCCCTCATCGTACAATCATGTGCAGCCACAACCCGGCATGTGCCAACAAAATGTGTTGTTGAAGATGCTGTCGGATCACTTGAACAGAGCTGATCAAAGTGAAGGCGAGCTGACTCGTGCATCCGGCCGGTGATGGCTCTCTGTCGTTGGTCCGGATTTGCTAGCTACTGGCACAGCACCAGAGGCGGGGCTGCTCGGGGCGGGGCACCGTGCCGTCGCAGGTGGTGGGCGGGCCCCCGCAGCTGAGCCGTGCTCTCGTGCTCGGTGGGCTCGGGTGCGCGCACCGAGAATAGTCTGGCGGCGCACCGTCGGGGCCGGTCTGGCGCTGGGGCGGAAGTCTGGCGCGGTTCCCGGGCGGAGTTAACGACACGGTCGCGGCTTTACGGGCCGAAGCGCGCGCCGCGTCTGTGCCGATGCCTGCCTGTCTGCGGCGACCTCGGGCGGGCCCGGTGCGGGTGCTGGTGCTGGTGCTGGTGCTGGTGCTGGTGTGGGGTGAGCGACGGGCCGCTGACCGTCCTGTTGCCGACCGCCCGGTGCGGGTGCTGGTGCTGGTGCTGGTACGGGCTGTGCGACGGGCCGCTGACCGTCCTGTTGCCGACCGCCCGGTGCGGGTGCTGGTGCTGGTGCTGGTGCGGGCTGTGCGGCGGGTCGCTGACCGTCCTGTTGCCGACCGCCCGGTGCGGGTCCTGGTGCTGGTGCTGGTGCGGGCTGTGCGGCGGGTCGCTGACCGTCCTGTTGCCGACCGCCCGGTGCGGGTGCTGGTGCTGGTGCTGGTGCGGGCTGTGCGGCGGGTCGCTGACCGTCCTGTTGCCGACCGCCCGGTGCGGGTCCTGGTGCTGGTGCTGGTGTGGGGTGAGCGACGGGTCGCTGACCGTACTGTTGCCAACCGCCCGGCACCACATGTGGTCGGCTGACGGACACATATATCAGCTGACGAACGTATCAATCAGCTGACAGACGCATAAATCAGCTGACGAACGCATCAATCAGCTGACGTACGTGTTAATCAGCTGACCGGACCGTCGCGGGCCGCCCGATACAGGCGAAATGTGGCCAGCTGACGGACGGACCAATTAGCTGACGGACGGATCAGTCAGCTGACGAGCGGATCAGTCATCAGAAGAGAGTGCAGCACGACGTACGGAAGTGCCGAGCGATTGGCCCAGTGGGGGTGCTCAATGCTAGCCAGTATGTCTCGAACACCAGCTTACCAACTTGAGCACCACCACCTGAACTTTAAAATTCAGCATACGGTTTTGCGGCACTGACATCAAAAGCCAGTGTCTGGGAAGCAACAACACTATTCTAAAAGCACCAGCTGCGATCGGCGGAAGTTCAGCGACGTTGTTGGGAGGGCCTAGTAATGGCCTGATGATGCCTAGTCACGTCAACGTGATGAATCAGAGCTACATGAGATGTGCCCGCTGACATAGGTAGCCAAGCAAATCGGCCAGGTTGTCACCTGCGCTGGTCATACTACGCTGAAAGCTAATCAGCTGGCTAATCAGCTGGCTATTCTGCTGGCACCGGTATGGCGCCCGGGTTTGCGAACGCTGTCAGAATCCGAAATATCGAAAATTGCCCATGTTGACAGCTGGCGGCTGTCGAAGCTGACAGCGCGGCCAAAATGCTGCTCGATTTCTGTCAGTCACCCCAAAGCGACTTCAATGCCACGTACCGCGCTGCTGAAATATCACGTCTGACTGGCGAGGGCTCATTACATTTCCGAACGTTCTGGCTACCGATCGTCATCTTGATCAGTCAGACCAGACCAGATCAGTCCAGTCAGTCAGACCAGTTAGTCAGCCATATCTAGTCCAGTCAAACCAGAGCAGATAAGTCCAGCCATTCAGTCAAATATAGTCCAGTCAGACCAGATCAGTGCAGCCGGTGTCGTACCAGATCAGTCAGGCTGGTCAATCAGCCGGATCTAGTCCGGTCAGTCCAGATCAGGCAGACCAGTCAGTCAGCCAAACCAGACCAAACAAACAATTAGCTGGGACCACAGATGGAGGCCACCAGCGAGCTTACAATTTCGGTTGAACTCCAAGAATATTGCGCTCGGCTCGCTTCGCGACGTCACCCATTAATCCAACGTTCCAAATAATCCGTCAAACACAGAGCTGGCATTACTGAGCTTGATTGAAATAAGCGAGAGCCATCGACGGGTCGACGGGACAGATACATCATACTGGACAGCCAACTTCATCCCTTCCAGCTGGTTACATTCGGTGTAGACTGGAGACCCCGGACCGGTCGACCAGACGCCGTTCATGATTTACTTCAAGGGAGCGAATGGGTTGTCATTGGTTCACCAGCAGTTTCGGGAGGGATTTTCTCGTCATCATTAGGCCACAAAAGTGAAATAATGGGACCTCATTGACAAAGGTCACATTATTTTTCATTCTTGCATTTTGTTGTGCGTGTTGATGGCTTTGGGCAAGGAAGTGGTCTATCCTGACCAGTCCCCCCCCACCCCACATTTGTCACCAACACCGCACAGTTAGTAGATATGTTTCTACATTTTTTCTTTTCAGATGACAGCTAATGTATTTATCGTGATTGCAATGCCGATTACTTTTCACTTGCTCGTTGTGGAATTATGATTGAACATCAAACAAGCACTACGATGCCAATATTAGTATGTGATGGTTGTCTGGGGTTAACTTTAGAGATGGGCAGGCAATTCTCGGCAGATAATGGTCTGGTGGCGAACTTGATGGTCGGCAGCTTAGAAGTCCAGATGCAGCTAATTGGACTGATGTTGGCGTGGCTGCGTACATTCAGTTTCTCTGAACAACATACTGCGCACATAAAGTACTTTTCATTCAAATGAAAACGGTCAACCCGGAGAGGGTATTCCATGTTCCGATATCGTGTATATCATACAAATATTCCTAAAGTGTTATCCTTTAGTTCGATTCAACCATTTGTCGCCCAACAGGAACGTTTGCCGCCCCCCCCACCCCATAGAAAATGAAACGCGATGCAAATTCTGGTCGAAACTAATCCAGACTACGATATTGGATTTGTCACTGTCACGCTTGTGCTCGGGGAGCGTACCCGGATCAGAGGAATCACCAGTACGGATCAGCGAAAGTATCAGCACGGATCACCCGTGGGAAAGAAATCCGAATGCCCCAGTGACCTTTGATCCACCTCATCTCTTGTGCTTTTATCATCCCGCTATGTTTATGTGAGGCCCAGATATCAAATTTGTTGCCCCAGTATGATTTTGTATGGTTCCGTTGCCATTTCTCGGGGTCCCAACGCAATTTTTGCTGGCCTAGGCGCTTGGTTCCGGGGACTCGACGCAAGCTTACGGGGCTGGATGCGATTTTTTTTTACCTCATCTAAGAATAATTTCGAAGGTCGGGCGCACCATGTGTTTTTTTTCGGGCACATGTGCCATGTTTTTGTGCTGCCCTGCGACTTTTTCGAGCCCGGTGCGTTTTTCGTGCCTCTACGCGATTGTTGGAGGCATCTAGCTCGATTTTTAAAGATTTCAAAGCGATGTTCCGGGTCCGGACATTTGTCTTATGTATTCCTGCTGATTTTGAAAGGGCCCAGCTTTATTTGTTTTGGTTTTGATGCATTTTTGGACCCACGCTGCAGTTATTTGGGAACTCGACGCGCGTTTTTGGAGCCCGAGCTTGATCTTGGAGGGACATTGCTCTCTTGTCAGGTCCCCGTGCGGGTTGTCGGGTCCCGGCGCGAGTTTCAGGACGCTATGCCTCGACTGCTGTCGCATGCTTCGCTGAGCGCCTTAACCCGCGCCGTCTTTCCTGTCAAATCCTCCCACCCCGTCTCGGGGGGGGCGGTTGAAGACCCTCCTCTAAAATCCAAACTAAGCATCGCACGAAAACGAAAGAGGTGTCATCGGAAATCCCCAAAAGTGGCGTCAACAGGGGGGCTAGATTTTCACGACTTTTCACGACACACATTATGTTTCTTTTTACTCTGGGGAGTTCATTTTGTGGGATATATGGGAAAAAATTATTTGGAATGAGAAGAGGACAACGAAATCGACCACGGCTACAATTTTTTTTGCCCCCCCCCCCCCAAATATTTTATTTCAAAATTTTGAGTTTTCAAGTTTTCTTTAATTTTCCTTTTCCAATGGGTAGAACAGACCGAGAAACGTTGTTGGAAGTCAACTTACCCCAACAAAAATGCTTACTTTAGCCAGAATCCTGTGTTTGAACTGCAATATGGCAAATACGCACAATTTATATGTAGTCAAAAACGTAAAAAATGAAAAATTAAACTCATACGTTTTGTTCCATCCGTAAAGATAAGCAAACGCTGAAAGTTTCATTAAAATATCTGTATCCGTTAAAGCGCGACGACTGGTTGAACTTTTTTGGAGGTGACCTCACTTTACCTGGACTAACTCGTTGACCCTAGATGACCTGACCTAAGAATTTTGAATCAGCATGTCAAATTGATGTGGAAAAAGGTATGCCAAATTTGGGCGCGCTGCCGCGCGCCATTCGTCCGCTATCTGCGAAAAAAACGTGAGGGGGCAGTTGAAGACCCCCCGAGACAGGACGGGTTAGTTAGTTATTTGGGTTTTAGGGCGCATCAACTGCAGTGGTTATACAGCGCCCATAGACAGGACGGGTTAAGCATTGGTATAGGCCTTATTACTATTGGGGCCGGGGGTCCATTGTTACCCCTTCCCTTACTGACTTGATGCTCCAATGTTTTTCCGTTGTCAAGGCTTGCCAAAGGTTCCTCTGTAGTATGCAGTTTCTTCAATCCACCCTTTCCCATCGTCAATGATCTGGGAACTAGGCTTGTCTATGTATTGATCCTTCCCGAATACGTTTGATAAATGTACTGCACGTGTACTTGGGTGGAAGATTTCAGCAGCAAGAAACAGAGCCCATAACTATCCAGCATCTCCATATCGAGACGCGATGCGTTTTGTTACAACCATGGCACTAGCGTTCCTTCTGCGTACTGGTTTAAAGTTGGTGTGTTTTTGACCAGCCCAGGTATCCACACGCATTACGCATCTCTATACGCGATGGCAGAGAAAGCCCAACGCACTCCTGACAGATGGCTGGACCTCTGAATTGGCTGTATTTTTCATCTTGCTGGGCGTTGCCGTATGTGCTGCAACCTGCCATGCCCAATTACACGGAGCAAGACACAACTTGGCCGGATACAATGTTGCCAATGGACGACGGCTGACTGACACGTCGCACAATCCTTCTGGTTAATCGTGCGACTGCTGGCGGGTGCACGGGGTGCACTCGGAGGGACCGGCCGTGCATTGAGGACGGCCTACGCGGTTTCTGGGCCTCGCAGCAGCTGCAGGTTGTGATGCAGCCGCAGGTTGTGATGCAGTTGCGGGTTGTGATGTAGCTGCAGGCTTTGATGCAGCTGTAGTTGTGACGCAGCTGCAGGTTGTGATATAGCTGCAGGCTGTGATGCAGCCGCAGACCGTGATGCAGCTGTAGGTTGGGATGGAGCTGCAGGTTTTGACGGAGTTGTAGGTTGTTATGCAGCCGCAGGCTGCGATGCAGCCGCAGGCTGTGATGCAGCTGCAGGTTGTGATGCACCTTTCGGGTGTTTCTCAAAGCATTCGAAAGCGTGAAACCCAATCTGGCAGGACGTGGCATGTTTCGACGCGCCATGGTATCGGTCAGTAGTTGTGGTGGGTTCCTGAATCCCGAGCGTTCCTCCTCTCCATCGTACGGCATCAACCTGTGTACGTCGGTCCAAGTGGAAGGGCAGACCGGGACTCAGATTAACTGTCGACATGCATGGCTCCGCCTCGTGTGTCCGCGCGTACCATGGAAGTGATGGCTCCGCCTAGTCTGTCTGCGTACGCTGGTGATAGCATGGCGAGCCGCCCGAGTTGTGCCCTGCACACGACGTATGCCACCATGCCGTCAGGTACAAGGAGTACCCGATGCCCGCCCCGGGAGCCGACCGCTGTGCGCCCAATCCGAGCTCCCACGTTGTCGACATCTTCATCAGCTCCGTGTCGCGGGTGGTCGGCTACGTGGCGGCACTGCCGCGCTTCCGGCAGCTCAAGCGGGACGATCAGCGGATTCTGCTGAAAAACGGTGCGTCGGGGTGCGATCCTGTTGACCCCAAGTGTGCACGTACTGTATTCGTTGGAATCGGGAGAGAATGCAGGAGGCACTGGAGAACTGCTCCCTACCATGTATGGAGGGTGGCGCTCCTCTGACCGTGAAAGACGCTCCTTCAGAATGATCGAGTGCAACCCATCCCCCGTCCAGCGATTTTTCTAGGAGGGTTGCCTTTGGCGCCCGTTGGAGAAAATGTTCCAAACATGAACATCTCTGGACTTGCCCCTGGCTGGAACATGCTTCTTAAAATAAACAATGGTTGATTACTTCAGACTGGCGTAGCTCTGGCCTACCAAATGCCTTCTGCTCGCCCCTCACCCAAGAGGGCGAGGGGCCCCGACCTTCCAGCCGTATCAGCCGCAATTGGCGAACAGCCGCCGGACCAGAACAGGCCTCAGCTGGGAGCTACTGCTGGTGCTACTGCTGCTGGTGCTGCTGCTGCTGGTGCTGTTGCTGGGGCTCATTTCGTGTCACCAGACGAAGTGGCGCCCAATGTTTATGATTTTGGTCAGTCAGTGATCCTTAGCGCCATTTCAGACTTCAGCATGTTCGGACCCTTACAGCCTGTGACAAGCACGGTAAACATTAATCAAAAGCTTGGACAAGGCTGCCTTGAAGTTAGCCGATAGACATGGCCCGTTAAATTACACCAGAAGCTAAAAACGTCACATTGGATTCAACCTTTGCCCGACGTTGACTCTAATTGTAACCTACGTTTGCTTGACCTCTACCTGACGCAGACTCGACCTTTATTTTACATTGACTAAACCTTTACCAGACGTTGACTATACTTTTATCTGACGTTGGCTCGACATTTACCCGACGTATTTCGACCTTTACCCGACGTTGACTCGACATTTCCTTGACGTTAACGCTACCTTCTCGACCCTTACATGAAATAGACTTGACTTTTACCCGACGTAGACTCAACCTATGGCCGACGTTGACTTGATCTTTACTAGACGTTTACGCGAACTTTACTACCGTTGACCCAACCTTTACATGACGTTGACTCGACCCTTACCTGACGTTAACTCGACCTCTACTCGACGTTGACTCGATCTTTACAGACGTTAACCCGACCTACTCCCGACGTTCACACGACCCCCACCTGACATCGACTCGACATTTCCCCGACGTTGACTCAAACTTTACTCTACGTTGAATCGACTCTTGCCGACGTTGACACGATCCTTACGGACGTTGACCCGACTTTCACCCGACGTTCTCTCGACCCTCACCTGACGTTGACTCGACATTTCCCCGATGTTGACTCGACATTTCCCCGACGTAGACTCGACATTTCCCCGACGTTGACCCGACATTTCCCCGACGTTGTCTCGACCTTTCCCCGATGTTGACTCGACATTTCCCCGACGTTGACCCGACATTTCCCCGACGTTGACTCGACATTTCCCGATGTTGACTTGACATTTCCCCGATGTTGACTCGACATTTCCCGACGTTAACTCGACCTTTACCCGACGTTGACCCGACATTTCCCCGACGTCTGCTCGATGTTCAGCCGACGTTCGCCGTGCGACCGCGCGACGGTCGGGCGCCGCGTCAGCGGTTGACCTGTGCGTGCCCGCCCGGCCAGGTGTGCTGGCCATGGTGATCCTGCGCGGCGCCATGGTCTTCGAGCCGAACCAGGGCAACTTCGTGCTGAAGACCACGCAGAAGACGGCCGCAGCTCCGACCGTCCAGTTCGACGAGATACGCAATCTGCTGACGCCGGATCTGTTCGAAAGCCACTACAAGTTCGTTCAGGTGAGTGGGCGGGTGTGTGTAGGCAGTGTTTGCCTGTTGGCAAGTCTACCTGGAAAGATGTTTCGTTTTCACCATGAAAAAAAAATCGGATGACGGGGAATAGCTGATGGGGACCTATGCATGTGAATCTTCCGGTGCATATGCATGCAAGGAGGATAGCACTGGCAGCTCGAGTTACCACTGCGGTTATGCACAGAGCTGCCATATTTCCGTAAGGTACTGTATTGCGGATTCTCCCGAGGAGGGTTTTTCCGTTTCCGTTACTGATGTGCACTAATGTGCAGCACAAGCCATCATCACGAGCACACACGATCACAACGAGTGGCACCACAGTGCTGATGTAAGCGATGGAGGCCGAAAATTAGAGCCCGGACATGCGCAGCATGATCTAAAGCCTGCGTCCGAAAGCATTGTAGCCACCTGAGTTCCTCACAACTGGAGGCAGATTTCCACACGTTCGGCAGGCTCTTGGTATGAAGGAGCGGCGCTCGAATTGTGTGCGGCTTTAAGGTACCTGGAGCTTACCGTTAGCCGTGGCTCTGGTGCTCCCTTGAGACGCAGTTGAGCGACAGCTTAGTTGACCGCGAATGAGTTCTGAGCCAGTGAACTCGTTCATGATTTTGAAAACTGAGTGAGAATCTGCCTCGTATATGAAGTCCTCGAATTTGAGCCATCCTAGTTCTAGCAACGTTGGCGTCACATGAGCCCAGTAGTGCAAGCCGGCGACAATCCTTGCACCAAAGTTGATGTATTTTTAATGTGTCTTTTCTGGGCTCTGCTACAGTCTCCCCAGACAGTCACACAGTATCTTATGTGGGGGAATACGAATTCCTCAATTAGCACCCGTCTCGTAATGTGAGGAAACTTATGATGCAATCTAGCGAGTCCAATTAATATGCACCGACGAGCAGCAGAAGATACATGCACATCTCAGGACAAGTTTAAGTCAATTTTCACACCAAGTAATTTAACAGATTTCGTGAGTACTATTTCTACCTGGCCCAGACGAGCAGATAATTCCAAAGGCGTATGCTGTCTAAGAAATTGGAGAACAATCATATCAGTTTAGGAGGTGTTCACTTTTGGTCGATTCTGGATGAACCAGTTAAGGGCGACTGACAATGATTTATTAAATCGTTGGGTAATAGCTGTGATTTTCTTTCGCTTCCCTGAGTCCAGAAGCTGAACATCATCGGCGTACATAACAAACTTACCGTGTGGAAGATGTTGTGGGAGGTCATTGGAGAATATTAAGAATCCTTCTTCTAGGCTAGAATCCTTCACCGTTTGCGACCAGCCCCTAAGCCATGCTCAGAATCATTCGGAGTCCCATCCAAACTTGTTCATGAGGCGACTATGATCCACGCTGCCGAACGCCTTTGATATGTCAGCTGCAACCAGGTGGGTGATTTCGCCTTGTCGATTTTGAGGGTAGCGTGAATGACCGTGTCTAGCATAGCCCTCCCGGCAGACAGGCCGGGCCGGAAGCCGTACTGTTCTGGGAGCAGTAGATGATGCCTAGGCTATCAGGCGTGGGAGTGGTCCGGGGGAAAGTTCCTCGTCTCAATCGAAAGTTTGTGGGTTGGAGTCTCATCTGCCGCCACTCTTCGCCCGCGGCCAATCGCGTGAGAGATTGGCGACGCTACAAGACTCAATGGTCGATGTGTCGTAAAACCAATAACCAACCAACCAGGTAGTCTATCAGTTGTGTACACACGACACGCTCAAACAGTTTTTTCGACCACTAGCAATGTCGATATTGGCCTGTAGTTGCGTGAGTCGTTTGCGTTACCACTTTTGTGGAGGGATGTTATCCTTGCCGTTTTCTACGACGGTGGAAGTTCACAGCTTGTGATGCATGGGTTATTAATGTTTAACAGGTGCGGACCCACCACGCTAAACGTCATCTTAAGCACCTGGATGGTGATGCCATCAGCTCCGAACTCTCGTGAGCCACCCATGCGCTGCAACGCTTTTGACAGCTCTGGCATCGTTACAGGATACGGAGTGAATGCGCCGCTACAGAGACTTGGGGGGGGGGTCTTGGCCAGAGGGGCTCTCCGGGCGGCGCCATCGCTAGATTAGCAGCTACCGCGGCACCGACGCCGGTGAAATGCCGGCTGAGCCGTTCATGTCAATCAGGCGGTCGAATGATTGTGCGAGGTTCTTCTATCGTTGACTTGATGGAGGCGATAATGAACCTGATGATGAGTGAATTATAGCAGCCTGCCACCGGTTGGTGATATCAGCTGCTTATAATGAACCTGCGAATATCCTTCCACGATGTGCATCACCAGTCTGAAAATATTCTGCGCATGCGTCATGTTGAGTCGTTCGCAGTGCGCTCTTGTGCTCACGGTAATTCCGCTGGGCTTCTTCGCTTTGTGCTGGATCTTTGTGCTCGCGCGCAAGTTGCAGTGCTGCCCTTGCTGTATGGACGACATCTTGCTGCAACCAAGGCGGCATCCGGTGCTTCAGCTTGTTTTGACGAAGGGGCATGTGATGGTCGGTGATTGGCTGCCATGCAACCAGCCATTCGTCCCATTTGTCCGAGGTGGTGGTCGCCTGATAAACGTCGGACCAGTCGGCCAACGGCTGATCTAGGCACAAAGCACTTTGAGCTAAGCGTCTTGTCGATCGGATGGTAATGACGGTGGGCTGAGGGCGACGCCTGTCAACTGTGATAGGTGCAGCAATGACGTCGTTGTCGCTGAATTCTGTGTGAATGACTCGAACTTCTGTGGTCAGGTCCGATCGATTTCTGATGAGATTATCGAGGAGACCCGGACACCGTGGTGGGTGTGTGACGTTGGTTATCAACTGGCTGAGGGACAGATCGCAGAGCGTACGCAGATAGGTCCGCACACCTGCCGGTGTGCGGGCTAGCCGACGGAGCCGAATGTAGCCGAAGGAGCCGATTTAGGTACAAAGTCGCTCCTCGAAAGTCTGCCCTCAGCGAAATCCTAGACCCGTCAGTGTTTGGGCTTTAGGGTGCATCGACTGCAGTGGTCACGTACTGATCCGTCATCAGCGAGTGTGCGTGTGTGTGTGTGTGTGTGAGGATGAGGGGGTGATAGGCATGGGCATCATCGGTGGCAGCACACTGAGCACCGACAGTCGCTTCGGTCCACCCTCGCCAACACCGGCCACCGTATGAAAACACGGTTGTGTTTCATACGGTTGTGGTCTTGCATTTTCGAGAACCGTGATTGCCACCGATTCATTCACCGGTCAATGGACTGTCATTGATATCTACGCGTTCAGTGATGCCGTTTAGATTGTGCACAGGTGCACCTGGGCAATTGTTCGTCAGTAGCCCTGGTGGCAGGAACGGCTGCTCTCGAAGGGAGCCCCGTCCAAGAGCACCGCTGATGCGACCGGATTTAGTGATACAGACTGAGGAAACTTCGTGTTGACAATTGTAAATTATCACGGACGTCATCTTGTGTTCATATGGGATGGCTCGAGCTACCCAAGCATTCTTGTGAGTCATACAAACAATAATTGGGGCCATCCAAAAAGTTCTGAAGAAGCTGGTTAACCGGGCTTTAGAGCACATCAACTACATTGGTCGGGTAGCGCCCATGGCTCTGAACAGGAAACTAAGCATCAGAATAGGTTGCAAACATATTCGGAAATGAGTAACGGTGCCCATTTCGCTGCTTAGGTGTACCCTGTACAGATATCAGGTCCCCCTTAATTATTAACCCTTTAATTGCTCCATTTTGCTTCCATCACCTGACTGGCATCTACTAATATTACCACTCTTGTCAATGGCAATTATACTCAATCCTAACAAGTAATTACTGAATCCTTTATCTCTCTATCTCACTATTTCTCTATCCCTCTACCTCCTTATTCCTCTATCTTTCTATCTATATCCCTATATCCCTCCATTTGATGAAGACAATGGGAAGTTGCCATTGTTTATCGCTGCATTCCGAGTCAGAAAATCCTGTTCATTCGCAAAGGTCAAGTTAACCATCCCCGTCTTTCCGGTCATATCCTCACACTCCGCCTCGGGGGAGTTGATACCCCCTAGTCTCCGCACAAAGCATCGCACGAAAACGAAAGTGGTGTCATCAGAAAGCGCTCGACGAGTAGATATACCACCCCCGAAATTATATCCCCCAAAAGTGACATCACTAGGGGCCTAGGTTTTCACGACATACATCATGTTTTATGCTGTGGGGAGTTAATTTTGTGGAGATTGTAAACACAGATTTTTCACCGCCCAAACTTTTCTTTTAATTTCAAAATTTTGTGTTTTCAATTTTCTTCACATTTATATTTTCTAACGGGTAGAACGAACCGAAAAAAAACTTGTTCGAAGTCAACATGCTCTCATTAAAAAATGACTGCCTTAGCCAGTATGTTCGATCGTAGCTCTAATGGGCAAATGATCAAACTTCATAAGTAATCAAAAATGGAAAAATATAGAATCCCTCTGATTCGCTTTGTTTCGTCCCTAAAGATAAGCGAACGCTGAAAGTTTCATTAAGATATCGTTATCCGTTAACGAGTGACGACTGGTTGAACATTTCTGGAGGTGACCTCACTTGACCTTAACTAACTCGTTGACCCTAGACGACCTGACCTCCTAATTCTAACATAGCATGTCAAAATGATGTCGGAAAATGTATGCCAAATGTCGGCGTGCATCCGCGTGTCGTTCTTTCACTATCAGCGGAGAACCTTAGGGGGCGCAGGTTAAGCTGCATTCGTGAGTGGAAAACGTTCCTCCATGTAACCCACCGATATTTCATGTCATACATACATGTAGATATATCGTTGCATGCAATGATTAATAGTGTCGCAAAACGTCGCAAGTTGTGTCGCACAAGCGAGTGTCGCAAAACGCCTGGTTCAAGCTATGCATCGCATGTGGTCAATGCGCAACGCATCCTGTCAAGTGTGCGTGCGCGCGTTGTGTGTGCACAACGCACCCACATCTTGACAGATGTGATGAGCAGGGCATCACACCCATTCAGATGTATTGCGCCACACATCCACCTGTAAAGACACAATAGTAATTATCCTTGCTCGTCATACACCAACAATTCGTCTTTGCGTAACGCATTGCCAATGACAGTTCTCATATTTATGATCACTGACCAATCATACAATGCATGGCATGCCAAATTGCGACTCCACGCCCGGTTAGCTCAGTTGATAGAGGGCTGACCTCGCGGATGGCCTGGAGCCCGTCCGGACAAGGTGGGTCCGTTTCATCTGAGGCGTTCCAGACAGAATAGGCCAGACACATAGCCTAATTAACCTACCATAATTTCGGATCTTTATGGCATATTGTCGTCGGGGTGTCTCATATTTCTCATGTTCAGTTCCGTCCAGCCAACGGCGTTTGTGTTGAATGGAACGAAAACCTCAAACTTTTACGTCTTTATACTATCATTGGCTTCTAAACTGTACCTAGAATGTTTTAGTAATTGATCAATATATTTTACAACTTAAGGCATCGTGGTAATCTGCGGGGCCGGCACAACTTCGTGCGTTTCATTGTTATGAAGCTCAATAATTTGTCTTCAAATGAAACCTCCGTGATCTCGTTCTTTTTAACGCTTCCATGTTGATGGTGTAATTTCATTCATAATTTGCGCACTCAATATCTGCCGTGAGCAACTAAAGAGCCGTATATTTCATCAGCGCACACCAGAGGCAGATCGGGGAATTTTAACGGGGGAGCACTAGTCTGCAGGGGCGCCATTTCCTCGGCGGAGTACCACTGCAAAAGTCCGTGGGGGGAAAGGGGGCCTTCTGCTGAAAATTCGTTGAGCCGGAGTTGGAGTGCGTACTCGAGCGTACTGAAGGATTGCCAGGGGAACATGCTCCAATGCCTCCCTCCGGCATCCTCTCCTTATGCTTGCTAGCATTCTCCGTGCTCGTTTTCCATGGCCCCGCGCGCATGCATTGCACCATACGTCTTCGGACATTTGAGCCATCCTAATCATTGTCACAAAACGACACCTCTGGGAAGTGTTGTGATGCAGTTCGCCTCAAGAGATAGTAGAAACAATGGCTTCATCACGGGGATTATGTTCTGAGCTCCCGCGGAAATTATGCGCCTGAGATAGTCCGGCATATAAAGCGAGAATTACTCAGTCTTGGTCGAGACTTAAACACGGCCGGGTGCACCAGACGTGGCCATGCAACGATGACGTAAGGTTAGAAGGTGACGGAGATGGATGAGGTGAGGTGTGTCTTCAAATTCATATCCAGAGCCATAGTGTGGTCTTACATGGGCACATATAAGCAAAAAGAAAATGTTTGAGGAAAAATATTAAAGCAAGCTGGAGCTTCCTCGCGGTGACCAAAGCTTTGTCATCTGCGGTCTAGCGATAGCGACGAAATTTGAACTTCTGTTCGTAGATACATAGCCTGCGATTGCACGGAGTTCTAACGCACATTTCCGATCATAAGAAAGAAGAGCATACGGTTGCTGAAGTTTCGCCTGCATGATTTCATCTAGGTTATTGATGCAGAGCTTATAGTTATACAATCAGAGGCGGATAGTAGGTGGGACCATGGCATGGACTCTCCATGTGAAGGCTCGAGTGCACCCCTCCCCATCGATTTTTCTTTAGCCAGAGGCGCCCCTCGGAAGCCGGCGGTACCAGCGAGTAACCAGCGGCGGCCGGAAGTGACCGACTTACCCGCCTGCCTGTCGGCTTCTCAGCGCACGCGAGGCGGGTAGCGCACGAGATATAGGCTCGCTGCCAGCAAGGATTTGCAGAACAGCTTCTGCCTAGCACCAGCAGGCATTTCCAGAACAGTCACTGCATAGCGCCATCAGACATTTCCAGAACAGCCTCTGTATGGCACCAGCAGGCATTTCCGTGTAGCACAGGCAGCTCCGCATCCTGCAGACGGCTCGGCAGCAGGCGCAGGTGCTTCAGGTCCTGCGCAGGTCTTCGTCAGCTTCCGCTGAGTCTAACATGGCGCTGGCTGTGTCCGGTGACTGACTTTGGGTGGTTTGTGGGCCTTCTGCCGCTCGCCTTCGTCTCTGCTGACGTCCGGATCTCTGCATGGTTTCGTTTAGGTCGGCTATGCCGATCACCATGCTGATCATCGTACTGTTCTTCCAGGGAAGGGATTTCTCGAGGTGGTGCGTTGTCACTCCTTAAGCACTGACACTCACTCAAAGCCTGCACTTTGCAATATCAAAAAGTTGAGAAAATTATTTCCTAGATTGGCACTAAGCTACTTTTTGGTACCTGGTGTGCCAGATTTTCATCTTGCGTTCAACCCTCTTTAACAAGCTGGTATTCGCTCTTTTTCCACAATATCCACTGTGGCAATATCCACTGTGGCAGTAGATTTGTCGGCAAACTGATACATGTCCTTCAATCGTGTCATCGCAAACACCTTCCCCTTATTTTTACCCCGAAAAAAATCGTAGATATTCTACGACATTTTGGTTCGTCAGCCGTTTTGTTTTCGGTTGTCCATGTGTGCAATGACTCGTACTTTCTCTTGTTACATCTTAGGATTCAGACTCCGAGTGGCCCGTTCACACTGGTCAGTCTAGTCTGCGACTGCTGCTGGTCACAGCCGGCACCAATCATTGGGACGACAGTGTTCCTCACCTCGCACCACTCAGCGCGCGCCATCGGAGGCAAGCCACGATCTGGTGAACGCCTGCATAGGATCGCAGTGACGGAACAAAAGCATGACACTGCATGGATGAGAGTCAGCAGGGTGTGTAGAGATCAGCGCTATAAGCCCGGGAACTCTCAGCGGCACCGTAGTACATGCAATGGCATCCTCGCTTGCTAGAGAGAGAGAGAGAGAGGGCGAGAGTGTCATGCAATACACTTCTCCTATCAGGAAATCATCAGCAAAATGTTGCTCCTGCTCACCGATTGTGTGATTGAGAAGTGTTAAAGAAATACTTAAAAGGAAGCTAAGTGTGCTAGGAAAGCTAAGATTGCCAGTTGTCAAAGCAACATCTTAAATGCCAAGAAGCAATGAGCAGCCCTTAGTGTAGCCATGTCGTAACCGAAACGCTCATCAGAGGGCCTAGTCCATCATGTCTCGCGTGACGGCGCCACCGTCGCCCGTTTTGTGAGATGCGGCAAACTTCAAGTCAGCTGAGGAAGCTCTAAGTTGTTTTAACCGTTTTTTCTACTTTGATTATTTTCAGCGCTCTCGACAAAATAGGTCCTTCTTTGGTTCCTGGATAAAAATATCTTCACGACACTCCACGGCGTCGATGCGGGGCATGCGGCGATCCACATTAGGATGCGATGTGAGCCTCCAAGTACACATTACGAATTAATAGAAGGGGACGTTGGCGAGGGACGGTGATGGGAGGTGCAGGGGATGGGAAGCGCCGATAAGGAGTTGATGAACGCACGGCAAAGCACGGCAACACGGCGGACTCGGCTGGACTCATCAGTGGTCATCAATTCAGGTTAGACAAGTCAAGGTGTCAGGACAGTCATGCGACAACAGGTCTTCAGTCAAATGGTGGTTGGTCATTGGAATGGGTTGTCTGCTGATGTCGTGGGGAGTCCATCATTGAATGTAATTAAAATATAGTGGATACACTTTTAGCCGGGAAAATATTGCTCCTGAATTCCAAGTGGTGGTGGATGTGGTGAGATTCATGGTCGTAGGCACACACTTTTATGGCATTATGACCTGATGAAAACCACAGGGACGGTACCAGCTTCCGGTAACATCCAGTGGGGCGCCACGGCAATATCCGCCGAAAACTGTGTGTGTGTCTTAATCATTTGAAGACCGCTATATTGGGTTTGTATACCTCAACAGGTACTGCTGTTTGTAATATGTAAGGGCAAGCTACATTATCTGAGAAAACCCTCTGAAGCGTGAGGTAAGATTCGTAATTAAGCCAGGTTCCCGGTCCAGTCATCTAAATTTCATCATCAGTGCTGGCATATGAAAAATCAGCAGAACATATAGAAGTATCGCCATGCCCACCAGCGGCCGAACAGCCACCAGCCACAGAGACGCAAAAACACCACCATCAATCGTGTCGCACCTCTCCACCCCCGTCAACCCCGCCCCCGAGGGCAGATGTCTGCGTGTCCGGAGGTCCGGACCGACCCCGGCCAGCCGAGCCCGGCCGTGGCCGGCGATAAAGTCAACAGCGTCGAGCCGTCCCCCGGCCTGGTCCGCCCCGCCGAATCGGTCCCAGTCGGACGCCGGCGACGGCTGGGGAGGCGAGGATGCTGGGGTGGACAACAGGTGAAGAGCAAAGCCATGTAACGAGCAATACTATCAGCTCAAAGGAGTGCTGCTCTGCAGACCACTCTCGGCACTGGAGAAGCCCCCTGTCGTGTAGAGTGCCGCCCACCTCCTCCAGCTGTACAAAGCATTGCGAGTGCAACGCCGCTTCCGCGGCGAACATTAAACCGATGTATCTTGCAGCCTCCACGATTGGCGCTTCGTCAAACGGGGAACGTCGGTTAAGTTCAACAACAAAGACGGTGTCGTCGACTCAAAATCGGTCGCGGAAAGAAATGTCAACTCGCTGACCAAACACCTAGACGATTATCAACCAACTGTTATCGAATGAGGAATTTGACATATTCTGTGCCACTGAGACACTGCTCTCCGTGGATATGGACGACAGCACCCCCATCTTACCCGGCTTCAACATCAGGCGGAGGGAAGTGTGGCACGGACGTGGAGTCGCTATTATCTCCCGTAATCGTCTCACTGTTGAGCCACTGTGGCTGGCCACACCGAACTCATCTTTAGAATCACTATGGATCACTGCGATTGATCTAACAACAGTTGTCATTGGAGCTGTCTACCGTTCCCCAAATAGTGCAGTGACACCGGCCAATGAGGAGCTACATGATCAGCTGGCACACGTCTTAAGCCTGGGCAGGGCCATCCTTCTCCTCGGTGACACCAACTTTGACGTGCTGCATCTCGTATACCGGTGTGAGTTTGCATCTACATATGTCCATGTATACATGGGTGTGCCAGTGGTCCAACATTTCCGGGGGGATGGACATTGCAATGTTTGGGCCAATTATTTCCAGTCAGCGTCGTGAGGTTAATCGGTAGGATTGGAGCCATTTCTGGGGCTGACCCCTGCCTGCCCTTCCTTGTGTTCCCCATGTCCATGGATTCATGTGTACGCGCGCCGGAGTGTGTGCGTTGCCAGCGTTATCCACGATCGCGGCCATCTACTTTTCTAAATTATTCACAAGCTGGAACCCTGGAAACAAGTTTGGTAATGCGCTAACACATCACACAAAATTGCCTATGATGCATTTGTATTCCGGGGTTGACAAATATACGCTTTCCAACAGTTTGGCGAAATGTATTCTATGCAGTTTAGGGTGTATGTGCACTGGGGTAGTTTCAATTTGGGACAAAGTTAGCAGGATGCGCTGGAAGCCAAACGACGCGGCAAAATAGCAATACTATTATCCATGAGTCATTTTCCTTTGGTGTGCGCATAATGACTATACCATTCAACACATCAAAATTTAAGTGTACGTGTTTTGTCTTACATCGAAATATGGTCCTTCGATTTCGTTATTACTTTTGAACGAGGGGAGATATCGTACTGTCGAAAATGTCCTTTAAATTAGCTCACAAAAGTTCCGTTCAGTCCGTTTGTACGGGAGCGAGTTTCAAGTGGTGCCGACCAGCTTACTCACCGACAGGCCATGAAGAACCTGGGCCTGGACGAGACGACGCTGATGCTGCTGCAGATGGTGGTGCTGTACTCGTCGGACAAGATCGGGCTGTCGGAGCCGGCGCTGGTTGGCAGCTTCCAGGTCAGAGTCGGGGCGGGGTCAGGTCGTGGGTACGGTGACACTACCAGTGGCGTGTGATAAACAAAGGTGGGCAGCTTCTAGGTCAGAGTCGGGGCGGGGTCAGGTCGAGGGTATGGTGACACGACCAGTGGCGTAGGATTAACAAACAGTCTCGGGACTCATGTCCTGGAAGAAGCATGACCCTTCAGACGTGCACCTGTTTTGCTTTTTGCAAAGGTGGCATTGTGTCCAAATGCTGAGAAGAGCCCAGGTTCATCTTTCAGAGAGTAGGTTAGCATATCTCTTTCCCAAATATATTGCACCTCGGACGGACACAAATTGACTCCGAAGGACACAAATTACGAACAATTTATGTGGGTCGGTATGATTGGTGGTGGAGTGAAAAGAACCACGAGCCATCTGCATGCTACCCGTCGGTGTGTTGTTTGAGTCGCATGATCTAGTTTGAAGTATTTATGCTGACGCATCTAGCTTGCTGTTCTGTATTTAGGTGACTTCGTCTGCTATTTGGTACATTTACCTGTTTGCGATGGTGTAGAATAAATAAATAGAAAAACAGCTAAATAAACACTACGATTTTGGTCACTAGCATGTTAGTTACGAGATGGATTGTTTACAGCTTTTACCGACACAACACGTTTCTGCACGCAGTTTTTGTATCGTTCCCACGTCGGTATGAGGATTTGTCTGTTCCCTATCTCCTTGATCAGGCAGGTTGTTCAACTTCTGAGGGTGTTGGAGGTCAGGCTGGCGTAACCATTGTATTCGATGTGCTTTGACCTGAATTGTTCCAATGTCAGCCGGGTTAGCAAACAGATAAGGTTTGAGTTGGTGTTGTTTGTGAAATCATTTTGACGACATCTTAGGGTCAGTGTAGGTCAGATATTGTAGATCGGAAATATTAATCCGAGAGTGCAGGACTTGCGAGGAATAAGGGTAATTATGACAGTCGATAACGAAAGCAGAACTAGACGCAGTATTGGTTCCATGCTCTCTTTCATAAGGAGATGTGATAAATGAAACTTTGTTCATGAACTGGAGAGTAAAGGCTCACAACTCTTGTCAACGTGCTGATTGGCGTTGTTTTAGGCGTTCAGTGCAGGACCAAGAGGAGTTGGTCGAACCATAACGACGAATTATAGCTGTAAACCGAACCCGCTAAAGAACGCTGGACACGGGAAGTATTTTCCAAAGCTTCAAGTCCCATGCAGCGCGCCCTGCTGCCACGTTCCGAACATTGCAAAAATCGCAAGAATGTCGCAGAAAAACGCCAGAAGTTATCATGAAATGTCACGCAATAAGCAAATGATCAGTAAATATATGATGCAGTGCTAGTCCGACGCGAATTGTGAACAGCAACAAGGTGGCCAGTCGCCGCACCAGATCTCGGCTTAGTCGTACTGCATGCAATTCATGAACACGTTTGCCATGAATATCCATCGTCTCGGGTGTGTGTTGGGTCCGGCTCGTGTGTCGGCATGCCCGGGGCGCCCGGCCAGGGGTAATTTATTGTCGTGGCATCATTACAACGCTCAAGCAAACAGGGTGCTCTGTCGCACCGGTGGGGACCATTCGCACGTGTGGAAATTGCGGTCAAGCAAACAGAGCAAACGCTGCACCGACGTCGGTAGGTGAACGGAACTGATGAACTCTCCGGTATGTCAGTATCATCGCGGGTGCTTTTTCACGCTGTTTTTGTGATCTCCCACCAATTATGGGTGTAGTTTTCTGTGGCGGTATGTCGTAGATCCATGGTTTCCTCTCGTGAGTGTGTTATATGATGCTCGATCATACACCTGCAGAAGGGGAGGGGGTAGCACGCCTCCAGCTCCAGGCCGTCCAGCTCTTCCTATGGCTCCTGATGAACAGCTACCAAACAAAGCGCATTGTAGTTTACGCTCGGGATCCTTCCGCATACTTGGGCATCCACGGGGTTTATTGTATGCGCAGCATCTAGTGCACGCCTCTCGAGTTGATAAAAAAACTTTCGCCATTGGGGAAAATTCTGCCCATTCTCCTCCCCAGTTGGGCGGAGGATACGGCTGGATAGAGGATAGAGGAGGATCGGGAGGATAGAGGAGTACTACTGCAGCAGTACTACTGCAGCAGCAGTACTACTGTATCAGTACCACTGCAGCATCAGTACTACAGCAACAGCAGTACTACTGCAGTAGTACTACTGTAACAGTACCACTGAAGTGGTCGCAAAATGACCCTAGATGTCGACGCGTCCTTAAACTCCAATCCACCACCACCACCACAGTACCACTGCAGCAACAGTACTACAGCAACAACAGTAATACTGTATCAGTACCACTGCAGCAGCAGTACTACAGCAACAGCAGTACTACTGCAGCAGTACTACTGTATCAGTACCACTGCAGCAGCAGTACTACATCAACAGCAGTACTACGGCAACAGCAGTACTATTGCAGCAGTACTACTGCAGCAGCAGTACTACAGCGCGACCGGCAGCAGTACTACAGCAGCGACCGGCAGCAGTACTACAGTAGCAGCCGGCAGCAGCACTACTACAGCAACAGCGGGCAGCAGCAGAGTACAGCAGCAGCCGGAAGCATCACTACTACAGCAACAGCCGGCAGCAGCAGAGTACAGCAGCAGCCGGCAGCAGCACACTACAGCAGCAGCGGGCAGCAGCAGAGTACAGCAGCAGCCGGCAGCAGCACACTACAGCAGCAGCGGGCAGCAGCAATACTACAGCAGCGACCGGCAGCAGCACTACTACAGCAACAGCCGGCAGCAGCAGAGTACAGCAGCAGCCGGTAGAAGCACTACTACAGCAGCAGCGGGCAGCAGCAATACTACAGTAGCAGCCGGCAGCAGCACACTACAGCAGCAGCGGGCAGCAGCAATACTACAGTAGCAGCCGGCAGCTGTACTACAGCAGCAGCAGTCGACAGCCAGTCACTGGCGGACCAGTCGTCTGCGCCACCACCACAGCTCAACAGCCGCCAGCGCCACCTTCACAGCACCATCATCGCAGCGCCTCTATCGCAGCAACACTACCGCTACATGAGTCAGCAGCTGGCCACAGTAGCGCAAACCATCAGCGCCTCCATCACAGCAACGCCTCTGCCGTGATTCCGGCCAGCTGCGCCAGCTGCCGGCACCACTGCCTCAGTCGGCAGCTGCCGGCACCGGCTGTCGTGAGAACAGCTTCTTTCAACTGCACGCTCAGAAAGCTCAAAGCTCAACAACAGGCAGTGCAAGCGTGTATACAAACATGTGCAGCGCAGAGGGTGCACGTGCTTGAACAATTTTGAGGAATGTTGGTTGGTTGTTTGTTGGTTCTACGACACGACAACCATTGAGTCATATGGCGTCGCCAATCTCTCACGCCGATTGGCTGCGGGTGAATAGTAAAGACATAAAGACATAAAGACATAAAAGATTAGTGCAACTATGAGCCACAAGGGCCCTTCTTGGTTCCACTCTGTACACTGAACCAGTTGCCCACCAAATCTGTCAATCAACCCTCCCAGTAATACTGAAAAGCAATCCCTCTATTCTTATAATGATTGTCTATGCTGTTTTTAAAGATGTTCAATGTGCTGCTACTGACAATGTTTTCTGGCAGCTGGTTCCAGTGTTCTACTACCCTGTTGGTGAAGAAAGTCTGCCTTAACCTCGTTCTGCTGTGGTTAACTTAAGTTATCCATTTTAAGATGCTACCTGCAATACCACGGGCCTGAAGCTGTATCATTAACCGTTTATGGGGTACCTTGTCAAAGGACTTACTAAAGTCAAGATATGCTACATCAACCTGATTTCCCTGATCAAATTGTTCTGTGGCGAAGTTAAAAAAGTTCAAGAGATTTGTGAGGCACGATCGTCCTTTTCTAAACCCATGTTGAGTATCTTGAATCAATCTGCTACCTTCCAGATAACTAACTATTCTATCCTTGATAATTGATTCGAGTACCTTGCAGACTAGGGATGTGAGACTTACTGGCCTCTAAGACTTCCTCTATTTTCAACTTTCCCTCTTTCTCCTTTCTTGAAAATAGGAACTGCATTTGGCCTTTTCCAATCGGTTGGAATTTCATTTTGTGAAACTGATCTACAAAATATTATACTAAGTGGAAATGCCAGTTACTTTTCAGTTTCCCGCAACACCCTAGCATAAATTTAATCAGGTCCTGCCGCCTTGTTTGGCTTTATTTTCCTGATATGATTGTACACAACATCACTATCAATGAAATCAACATCATTTGTCAGATCACATGCCACTGAACTATGGTGTACGGTCGGCAGATTGATCATATCTTCTAATGTAAACACTGATTTAAACTGCTTGCTCAGCTCCTCAATCATCTCAGCGAAAGTAGCGAAAGGTGAGGCTCGAACCCACAATCCCTCGATTGTGTGATGGGCAACTTACCCCTAGACTACTCGTACCCTGAGGAATGTTCAAGTATGCGTATTCTTCCACTATTAACCCGTCCCGTCTCGGGGGAGGGGGTCTTCAACCTCCCCCTCAGGGATTTTGCGGACAGCGGACGAACGGCGCGCGGGAGCGCGCCCAAATTTGGCATACCATTTCCCACATCAATTTAACATGATGATTCAAATTTGTTAGATCAGGTCAACGAGTTAGTCAAGGTCAAGTGAGGTCACCTCCAAAAAAGTTAAACCAGTCGTCACGCTTTAACGGATGCAGATCTTTTAATGAAACTTTCAGCGTTTGTTTCTCTTTACGGATGCAACAAAACGTACGAGTTGAATTTTTTCGTTTTTGAATACATGTAAATATTGCGTATTTGCCAAATTACAGTTCGAATACAGAATTCTGGTGAAAGTAAGAATGTTTTATTAGGGAAAGTTGACTTCAAACAATGTTTCTCGGTCTGCTCTACCTATTGGAAAAGTAAAATTAAAGACAAATTGAAAACTCAAAATTTTGAAATTTCAAAAAAACAATTTATTTGTTGGGGGGCCACAAAAAATGACAGCCCTGGTCGATTTCATGTCCTTTTCTTATTCCAAATAACTTATTTTTTTCATATATCCCCCAAAATGAACTCCCCAGAGTCAAAGACATGATGTACGTCGTGAAAAATTGGGAAAATCTAGCCCCCCTGGAGACGTTACTTTTTGCGAAATTGTTTTGGGGGATGGACTCGGGCCCTACTTGTCGAGCGCTTTCCGATGACACCTCTTTCGTTTTCGTGCGATGCTTAGTTTGGCTTTTAGAGGGGGGTCTTCACCCCCCCCCCCCGAGACGGGATGTGAGGATTTGACCGGAAAGACCGGGTTAAGTGAAATATATCTCAAATGTCTGGCATGTGGTATTCAGTGTTAACAATGTATAGTGGTGCTGTATCGTTCTTCAGTATCCTTCCTTCAAAGTTATGTTATCAAGAATGTCCTTCTATCTCCCATGTTTATCTACGTTTCAATTGCACCCATTTTTTCGAATATTATTTTGCTTAAAATAAAAATGTGCTGATCACAGCTGCCTTAAAAGCTACCATCCTCATGCTGATGTTAAATTGTGGTGTTTTATCTATCTTTGGAAAACATGAAGTGGACTTTGAACAAGGTTGTTCGCATAAAATTGTTGTTCGAATGTATTTTTTCCTAATTTTCATTTGGCTGTCATGACAATGAGCAGTAGCATGATGATGTGACAGCACATTTCTGCCACAATTGCTTGCTTTGCAGCTGATGAATAAGATAACAAGAAAAAGGACTTAGGGCGAGGATGTGATCAAACATATATAGACAAAAACGTACACGAAAAACGTATCCTAACCTGACACAGCCTAACGTAGCCTGACCTAGCCTACTATGACCTAGCATGACCCTCCTTTGAATACAAGAAAGGAACAATAAACAAAATAACGTCCAATTTGTTCTCTAAATTTTCCAAGCTTAAAACATGACGCAACATAGGCCAGCCTAACCTAACTTATTACTAGTCACCCATGAATATTTCGTTTCCAGTCTTTCAACTTCGCTATTTTCCGGTACAAGAACATCGTTTTGCGCGAAAATAATACTTTCCAGCTCTACTCGGGCGTGAAACTGCCACAAGCTCCTCAATTGACACTGCCCGTGGTGTGCACCCAACCAAGTGGAATTTTAACTTGTTTGACAAACTGACCCATCTCCCTCACCTCCCTCACCTCCCGCTCCTCCCATCTTTGACAAAGCTTTATTCCTGATCCTCACTCACTCCCCAAGCTGGACCCCCTATTCCCCCCCCCCCTAGTTTGACGAGTTCGCGGCCGTCGGGTGGGCACGTTCTGGCTGGGCGGGTCAGGCCGTGTCGTAAATTCCCGACTGTGAGTCATGTGCGGCGTTGCTGGGCGGGCGGAGCCGGGTCGGCGGCGACTGAGGAAAGGCGTCTGCCATGCACACACCACAGCGCTGCCGACGGACCGGCCGGGCGACCTTGGCCGGGGCTCCTCCGCCGAGCAGACGCTCAGTGGGCGCGGTCCGGCGGTACACGTGGTGTGCCCAGTGGCGCATCCAGCATTTGAAAACAGGGAGGAAGGGCAGCCGCAAAGTGTCAGTTGTGGTACATTTCAGCCGCTTAGCCAATCAAGCTGAACATTTTCACCAAGGACGGGGTTGGGGTGATGCTACGCTGTACAGCTGATGTGATAGGCTGGTACAGCTGCTGTGGTACGCTGTGCAGCCGCTGTGGTATGCTGTACAACCGCTGTGGTATGCTGTGCAGCCGCTGTGGTACGCTGACGCGGTGCCTACGTCTTGGCTGGTACGTTCACTTTGTCGCCAAAGCAGAGCGTGGCACAGTCGCTCAACACTGGTGTTACCGCAGGTCCTGCACAGGGTGCAGGACGAGATGGTTTCAGGCCGATTTTTGTCCCGCGCAACGTCATGGTTTAATGCTAAGTTTCACGTAGGGGGCGCGCTCTTTCATGTAGCATTGGGGTTTGTTCCAGTTCATGGACGCCGGCATCGTGTGGCTTAGAGCACACCTACCGTACACAAAACGCCTTCGTGTCGGCGTTGTCTAGATTACGTGCTTGCACACGGGCATGGCGGTGTCTTGTTTTCAGGTGTGTGCATAGCTTGATGCATGCTTTTTGCCGGACCATGGGCCAAGTTACACTTTCATCACCAATCTTTCGATTATATTGATACATAGTTATCAACAACAACAAAAACTATGCTGTCACGATCCGGTTTCGAACCTGTGACATTTCAGTCTGGGAAGCACCGTCGCACCGCGGTGAAGATACGAGCCCGAGCACGGCGCGGGCGTGACACGTCACACTCGGCCGTTACAGGACCACTACACGGACCTCATCCGGCGCTACATGAGCTGGTACTACGGCGAGGAGAACACCCGCCTGCTCTACCCGAGGATGCTGCACCGCCTGACAGACCTACGCACCCTCACTGAGGCGCACACACAAACTACGTGAGCACGCTCCTCAGCTACGCAGAGCACCGGAAACATGCCAACCGTAGTGGTAATTAATGCTATCCATGACGTATCGCGCTTGAAGTCATTTGCGTGTCATGGCTGGGATGACCACAGCGTAATCTTGGTACTGCAGTAGTGACCCGATGAAGCTACATAGTGCACATCACCATGGCAACTAGATCCAAGTGACTGCCAGACGACCAGATGAAAGCCTCGTTGACACGGCTCCATGATACGATTAGTTCTGGATTATGTTGCAACAGACGAGGGCGGCTGGAAGGTCAGAAGGGCCGCGACCCCTCCCACGCACACACACATTTCCTCAGGTCTTGGTCATTAACTGGATAGCATTCACTTGAAACCGTTCACCTAGACTTGGCTGTGGTCGGCCCACTTGTTTGACCACGCCCACGTGGTGGTGCCATCGCCTTGTACAGTGAGACGCTCTTCCCAGTGTCATCTTCACCGACCCAGACGTGGGCAAGATTGCGGAGGGCTTCAAGAAGATGAACTTCCTGGACGAGAAGACGACCTTCAACCCGTACCCCAGTTTCCCGGAGTTCCTGCAGAAGCCCGTCAGGCACCGTAGTGAAGCCGAGTTGGGGTAAGAGGTGAACATACACTTCGTCAACTACAATGGCGTCACCGCCTTCATACTACAGGTGGGGTTCAACCCAAAAGGCGCGGGAGCGAGTCTCAAGTTAAAACGGTAAGACCAAGGAATGCCTCCGCCCATAAAATAGGTATGGAATCGACACATCGTGATATCCGCTTTCGCGTTATCTTTGCAGTTCGATTGTCATGCAATTATATATAAACTGAAGCGGGGATGGCTGAGTGGTTAAAGCGTCGAACTCTGAATCCATAGGTCCCGAGACAGCACTCACACAACTGGGACACGGACGCGGCCTCCGTGTCGCTGGTCTCCGTGTCGCCACTCCTCATGCGCCTGAGGTGCTCAGTCTAGCGCGGGGAGCACGCGACAAAACTTCCTGATACTCTCCTGAAATTAACTTCGTGGAGAGTGATGGAGGGAGAGTTAGCATGGGATAATGGTAAACAATACAACTAATATATTTGTGAGCCAGGAAAAGTGTCAATGTACATACGTCATGCCTCTCGAGGTGTTACTTTGTATAACGTGTATTAATTGTTTGATGATGGTGCTGATATCAGTAGAGTCTCCGCTGGCCTAACCAATCAGGGCAGTACTGCTGCAACAAAACATACGCACTTTAATGACTCAAGTTGTGATCATAACTTGTGATGAAAAGACGAAAGTGGCACTTCCAGTCAGAAAGAAGAAAAAAATGATGCCAAAACAATTGCCATTTAGTGTGGGTCTCAACTGAAATATCAGGATGTCACGACCCTAGGCTTGAACCACTACCACTGTGACAAACCACCGGAGCGCCAGCCAGCGCACCGACTCCCAACCGGACAGGCAGAGGCGTGTGGCACGTGCGGACAGTTGCAGACGTGCGGGTGCCGACCTGCCGTCCGGACAGAGACCGCCGTGTGGCACGTGCGATCTCTGTCCGAACGGACCAATGTGCAACGTGCACTGCAACAGCCAGCGCACGTTGCAGACGTGCGGGCGCCGATCTGCCGTCCGGACAAAGATCACCGCCGTGTGACGGGTGCGGACAGGGACCGCCGTGTGACGGGTGCGGACAGGGACCGCCGTGTGACGGGTGCGGACAGAGACCGCCGTGTGACGGGTGCGGACAGAGACCGCCGTGTGACGGGTGCGGACAGGGACCGCCGTGTGACGGGTGCGGACAGGGACCGCCGTGTGACGGGTGCGGACAGAGACCGCCGTGTGACGGGTGCGGACAGGGACCGCCGTGTGACGGGTGCGGACAGGGACCGCCGTGTGACGGGTGCGGACAGGGACCGCCGTGTGACGGGTGCGGACAGAGACCGCCGTGTGACGGGTACGGACAGGGACCGCCGTGTGACGGGTGCGGACAGGAGACCGCCGTGTGACGGGTGCGGACAGAGACCGCCGTGTGACAGGTGCGGACAGAGACCGCCGTGTGACGGGTGCGGACAGGGACCGCCGTGTGACTGGTGCGGACAGAGACCGCCGTGTGACGGGTGCGGACAGGGACCGCCGTGTGACGGTGCGGACAGGTGGGACAGGACCGCCGTGTGACGGGTGCGGACAGAGACCGCCGTGTGACGGGTGCGGACAGAGACCGCCGTGTGACGGGTGCGGACAGGGACCGCCGTGTGACGGGTGCGGACAGGGACCGCCGTGTGACGGGTGCGGACAGGGACCGCCGTGTGACGGGTGCGGACAGGGACCGCCGTGTGACGGGTGCGGACAGGGACCGCCGTGTGACGGGTGCGGACAGAGACCGCCGTGTGACGGGTGCGGACAGGGACCGCCGTGTGACGGGTGCGGACAGGGACCGCCGTGTGACGGGTGCGGACAGGGACCGCCGTGTGACGGGTGCGGACAGAGACCGCCGTGTGACGGGTGCGGACAGAGACCGCCGTGTGACGGGTGCGGACAGAGACCGCCGTGTGACGGGTGCGGACAGAGACCGCCGTGTGACGGGTGCGGACAGGGACCGTCGTGTGACGGGTGCAGACAGAGACCGTCGTGTGACGGGTACGGACAGGGACCGTCGTGTGACAGGTGCGGACAGGGACCGTCGTGTGACAGGTGCGGACCGTTGCAGACGGGCGGGCGCCGACCTGCCGCCGGCGCGCGCCCGCTGTCGTCCGGACAGGGAGCGGACGGGCGCCGGATCTGGCCGGCCGCCGCCGGCGCAGCGCTCCCTCTCGCTGCCCGTCTACCACTCGGACTACGGCCGGCGGTCGCAGGCGGCCGCCGCCTCGCACGGCGCCCAGCCGGCCGGCTACCAGCCCGACCAGACGCCCGCCTACCAGCCCGACCAACAGTTCGCCGCCGACTACGGCGTCCCCCAGTTCGGCAGCCAGCAGGCGTGCGCCTACGGCGTCGGCCTCCACCACCAGTGGCCCCCAGGGTCAGTGCTGATCCCGTGATCCCCGCACACACGTGTCCGCCAGCAGGTGTACGCCTACCTCGTCGGTCTGCCCCACCAGTGGCCCCCGGGGTCAGTGTTGGTCCCGTGATCCCCGCACACACGTGTCCGCCAGCAGCTGTACGCCTACCTCGTCGGCCTGCCTCACCAGTGGCCCCCAGGGTCAGTGTTGATCCCGTGATCCCCGCACACACGTGTCCGCCAGCAGGTGTACGCCTACCTCGTCGGCCTGCCTCACCAGTGGCCCCCAGGGTCAGTGTTGATCCCGTGATCCCCGCACACACGTGTCCGCCAGGAGGTGTACGCCTACCTCGTCGGCCTGTCCTACCAGTGGCTCCCGAGGCAAGTGCTGATCCATCCCAATATACGCCTAACGAACAATACCGATTGGTTTCACGCTGACCATGCGCCACGTATTTGATTTTCATTCCAAAGGCGACGTGAGAGTTTACGTCACGCGGAATTGAAACAGACGTCATATATGCCACTTGCATTGGCTGATCGAAGTTTCAGCCACAAATTCAGTTTGTAACCAAAACGATGTTTGCATCATTTCTAGAAGCACATTCAGATGGATTGCGTCGTTCCGTGCGATGACAAACCACTAGCAATCATCGGCGGCGACTGCTTCGATGGACCCGGGATCGTTCTGGAATTATGCATGGACGCAATCTCCCGCCAGCGCTTTGCGTGGTTCATTGCTGGAATCCCACACAAAATTGAAACCATCCACCAGGATGGCACTTGCGGCAGTAGTGAATGCATTGAAACCAAGTCTACTGCGTCGTGGCGCGCGACTGTGTAACCATTGTTTATCCGTGTGCCTACCGTCCGAGCACACGCATAGCATTTCGAGGACCGGCGTCTAAACGGGCGCTCAGCGGACGCTGTAGTGAGCACATACGCGATATTTTCCGTAGATTTCGTCATTTGCCTGCATTGATTATCACGAGAGCGGCGGAAGGCTTCGTTCTCCATTGTATGCCGACCACACATCATCTTGAAGAAGGGTGGTGGGTTGGTCTAGCCCAGCTCATCCTAGCCCAGCCCAGAACACCCCAGCCCAGCCCAGGCCAGCACGGTCCAGCCTAGTCCAGTCCAGCCCAGCCCAGCACAGCACAGCACAGCGCAGATTAGCGCATCCCAGCGCATCCCATCCATAACGCGTTTGAGAGGTTGATTAATCGATTGCACGCTGAGTTGAAATTGGGGTGAGGTTGACCTAATGTACGAAAAAAGCCCAGATCTGAAAACAGGAAGCCCGCGAGACCCCGGTGTCGATCTGCCAACAAAGTGTCTAACTGGCGCAGCACAGTTGTGTGTACATTGCGTGCTTTTATACAATTTTGATTGTCCATCTTATACCGCGCATCAATCTGATCTGCACTTGGATGAGTAGCACGCCGAGTATGCGCAATTGATGGTGAAAACAAAGGCGAGAGTTGTACTCCTTTTGTGGTGTGTGCACCCATGAAGCCATAAGATCCTCGAGAAAGCATCCATGAGAGCTTCCAGGATCCGTTGTAACCAATGGAAAGTCACCCGTGAAAATGCACGCAACTTTCCACCGACGAGTGAACATGTTTCGCCTTCCCGTTGCATGTTGGCCTGTTCCACACTGGCGTACCGTTGGCAGGTACCAGGAGCAGGGCGTGATGCCGGTGTGGTCGGACGAGCCGCGGCCGCCCCGGCAGACGGCGTCGGGGGGCTTCACCGCCCACCAGGGCTACACGCCCTTCAGTCCCATGCTGGGTGAGGTGCTGTCGTCGCCCTGTCGCACGATCGAACTGCTAGGCGTGTCGAGTGCAAATGAGAGACTGCCTTCGCGTGAAAGCTGCACTATTTTTGTGTTGCTTTGTTACGGTCGCGCTGTTGTTTTCAGATTTTTTTTCGTGGTAAAGCCACTATTTTCTCATCGTGCATCAATTGGCCTCTTCTGGTATAGTCACTGTCCTCTTCTGGTACAGCCACCGCCCCTCGCCTGGTATAGTCACTGCCCTCGTCTGGTGTAGTCACCGTCCTCGCCTGGTGCAGTCACCGCCCTCGTCTGGTACAGTCACTGTCCTCGTCTGGTGTAGCTACCGCCACTCGCCTGGTATAGTCACTGCCCTTGTCTGGTGCAGTCACCGCCCTCGCCTGGTGCAGTCAGTGCCCTTGTCTGGTGCAGTCACTGTCCTCGTCTGGTGCAGTCACCGCCCTCGTGTGGTGCAGTCACCGCCCTCGCCTGGTGCAGTCACTGCCCTTGTCTGGTGTAGTCACCGCCCCTCGCCTGGTATAGTCACCGCTCTCTCCTAGTACAGACACTGCCCTCTCCTGGTACAGACACTGCCCTCTCCTGGTACCTCCACTGCCCTCTCCTGGTACAGACACTGCCCTCTCCTGGTGCAGCCACTGTCCTCGCTTGGTGCAGCCACTGTCCTCGCTTGGTACAGCCACTGCCCTCTCCTGGTACAGCCACTGTCCTCGCTTGGTGCAGCCACTGTCCTCGCTTGCTACAGCTACTGCCTTCGCCTGGTGCAGTCACTGTCATCGTCTGGCACAGCCACTGCCCTTGTATGACGAAGTTGCCGTTTTATGTTGACGATGCTGCTGTCATTTGCCAGTGAACTCGCTTTTCTGCTCTGGCGGAGTCGCTGGCATCCCATGTCGATCGCATGATCCTCGCCGGTAGTTGAGTTTTGTGCTCACGTCTCGGTTTGGGCTCGTGCCAGCTCCGATGATCCTGCAGCGCCGTCATGGCGGAAGCTGCTTTAGAACGCATGAGTAGTCAACAAGACGTTACGACCGTCTAGCTTCAGCAGAGATTCTGCTTTCAGAACGCTCCTCCATTCGGGCAATATTTATTATAATGCTCGGCCTTATTGCTGGCTTTCGCAAACGTTGTGAAAACTGTCGAGGATTCTGATGATGGAATACGACTAAAGGACTTCAAGTGTCAGTAGTCATGTACAAAACAAAATCTATGGCTTTTGACTTCTCTCTCCCCCTCTGCCACTCTATCTCTCCGTATCCGTGTTTCTCCGTCTCTGTTTCTCTCTCTTCCTGTCTCTCTGTCTCTTCTGTCTCTCTGTTCCTTTGCCTCTCTGTCTCCCTGGCTCTCTGTCTCTCTGTCTGTTCATACCCCCGTCTCTCTGTCTCCCCGTCTCTCCGTCTCTTCGTCTCTTCGTCTACACGTCCCTCTGTCTCCCCGTCTCTCTGTATCTGGCTCTCTGTCCCTCTGTCTTTGTATCTCTGTGTTCCTCTGCCTTTTTGCTTATCTGCCTCTGTCTCCAGTCCTCCCGGCCTCCCTATCTTGCTCACTCACTCACTCGGTCTCTGTTGCTTTCCCACCCACATGTGTGTGGATGGTGGCAAGCATGCCGACCTGACGCAGTTCTACTGTCACCAGGAGTGGACGGAAAGGGCCGCGACGAGAAGCGGCCCAAACCCGAGCCGGCCTCCTCCATGATGGCGCTCCACCACCACCACATGACGTCGCCTCAGATGACGTCACCCCAGATGACGTCACACTCGCCGGCGGGTGGCGCGTCACACAGTTACGGCCCGCCAGCGACCGTGCAACAGCCAATGACGCCACCGTTCTTCCCCTACTGCAGCTCGCACAGCTACGATCCCAGTCGCGGCAGTCAGTTCTGACGTCGTCGCCGGTTGCCATGGTAGCCGTCTGTAGGTGCGACGCGTCGCGTCACACTTTGGTGCGCTGCGATCGCCCGCGGCTCCGGTGAATATTTAGCTGTGCCACTGAACGCTTGTGCTAGGTCACTGTGACGGTTTTTCGCGGCGGCAGTGAATCTCAGTTGTTCACGAAACGCTTCTGCTAGGTAGGCCACTGGCGATTTTCCGCGGCTCCAGTGAACTGTCGGATGTCGCCGCGCCCAGGGTCGTGGAAGCGGGGTCGGAGTCGGGTCATTGGCGTCCTGCAGCGTCGGGACTCGTGTGATGGAAATTTGGTGGAAAGGTGGAAATCGAAAATGTGTGCGTTCCATTCGACGCCTTTCGAAGGCGGCATGACGTACGTCGGAAGTTCGCGTAGCCGTCTTGAAGCTCCACCGTAATCGGCGAATTTCAACGTCCTCCGCCGCTTCTCCACCAGCAGTATGATGCCCGGCAGACTGCAGGGTGTAAGGTAGGTCGTGGCTGTGTAGCCCCCTCCGGACCTGTCCCAGCTGAAGGGGTGATCGGTGGCTACCAATTGTCACCACTGACTCCCAGTGACCACCAGTGACGTAGCGTTTCACTGACCGGACACCTGAACTTCAACATCGCAGCCACTTCTGTGACTGCCGCAGGCTAACCTGGCCACTTCCCCAGGCTGCCCTGGCAACCGCCGCAAGCTGCCCTGAACTGCCCCGGGCTACTCCGGTGACTGCTGCAGGCTAATCTGACCACTGTCGCAGGCTAATCTGGCTACTGTCGCAGGCTAATCTGGCCGATGTTATGGGCTATTTCGGTCACTGCCAGGCTAATTGCCGCAGGCTAATTTGAACACTCATGCGGGCTACCCTGGTCACTGCCGTGGGTTACCCTGGTGACTGCCGCGGGCTACCCTGATCACTGCCGAGGAAGCGGGCGACGCCTCTGTTGCAATTTCTGCCGCAGGCTGCACGCCATTGTCCTACTATCGTGCGGCCGCCAAGGTCCGGAGCGATACGTTGCTATGGCAACAACAACCGCGCTGTACTGCTCGCCTTTGGTGTGATGGACGGAAATCAAAGCTACAGGGTTTTCAGTGTGATATGTATTCACCTATGTTTGTATAGGTGGCTTTTGGTGTGATGCTAGCGAGGCGAATGTAGGGCGCTGTGACGCTTTGTTCTAGATGGGTAGGCGCGTTGCAACACCCACGGCTTTAGTTGTGTGACACTCATTTGAATTGGAAATTAGTTAGGTGGGGTGGGTGAGGGTTTGTACATTGATATAAATATCTCACGTCAGACGCATTGGATGGGAGTGATCGATGTCATTTAACGGCTCAGAATATTTCTTATGTTGAAATCTGGAGAACAGATTGGTGAGATAAAATTTTATCACTGTGCAGGCAAATGTTCTACACATATTTACAACCGTTTTGCTTGAGATGTCTACATTTTGGCTGGTAGTTCTTGTAGTTTTTGGAGCATATCGGGCGCCAGCGAACGAGACACTGAACGTTTTGACCATTTCCAATTCCTGATTCTTTCTGGTGCAAGCACTATCGACCGTCGGCGAGTGGCTGGTGGGCCGCCATTGGGAATGTGTGTCTTATCCGTGCAAACAAAGTTTTAGTTGCGCCATGCTGTCGGCGGAATCTGAGGTTCCAGAAGTCGGACCACTGGTGACTGGACGGTAGGCCCAAGGCTGTCTGCATGCAGGGAGAGCATAGGTCTCACTGGTCCCAGGAAACGGATCGAGACGGCCATTTGCGAGGGGAAGGGACGATTTCTACCACTTTTATACTATTTCTATTGCTACCAACTGCGTGCCCTGAGCGCCCCAAATATGCCAGGGTGGTGGCCGGATGTTTTGTGTCCCCGTGTCCCATGCCCACCCTGCATTGTAGACATTGTTGCGCAGTTTGTGCAGTTCGGCTTGCACACCGACACCGTCCCGTGTCGTGTGGTGTGACTGTGCGTATTTGCACGTGTAAGCCACTGCTGCTCTCTTCTCTGACTGGTAGCTGTTGCCGTCCTCCGGGAGCCACCGTAGGATATTCTCCGGGAGCCACCGTAGGATGCTCTCCGGGAGCCACCGTAGGATGCTCTCCGGGAGCCACCGTAGGATGTTCTCCGGGAGCCACCGTAGGATGTTATCCGCGGGTCACTGTAGGATGTACTTCGGGAGTCACTGTAGGATGTCCTCAGCGAATTGTTGTAGGATGTACTTCACAAGTCACTGTAGGATATCCTCCGCGACATACTGGGGTGTCCTCCGCGAGCCACTGCAGGATATCCTCCGTGAATCACTGGGATGGCTTCTGTGACAATCTCTAGGATATCGTTCGCGAGCGACTGCAGATTAGCCTCCGCGACTATTCGCAGCATGTCCGCCCAGAGGCACTGCAGGTGTCCTCCGCACGCATCAATGAGTATCTACCACGTGCTGCTGCCAAACGGAGGTGTTCACGCTCTGCTTCAGGCGTCCCCTGCTTCCAGGCCAAGGGGAGGTGTTAACGCGCTGCTGCAGGCGTCCCCTGCTGCTAGGCCAAGGGGAGGTGTTAACGCGCTGCTGCAGGCGTCCCCTGCTGCTAGGCCAAGGGGAGGTGTTAACGCGCTGCTGCAGGCGTCCCCTGCTGCTAGGCCAAGGGGAGGTGTTGCTGTTGCGGGCGTCCCCCGATGCTGTGGATTTGCTTCATGCTTTGCCCGTGGGCTCACCAACTTCGCGCGTGGCTGCGAGCGGTCCGTCTCGAACGACTGGAGTGCTTCTGCGAGTGGCTGAGCGGAGAGGCGAGGCACGGACGGGGGCGGCCGGTGGCTGTGTGTCCGGTCCCGCCGGCAACCATCGGCGCGGCGGTCCGATCGGCCCGTCTCCTCTGGGTGGCTGTGCTCCTCTGGTTGGCTGTGCTCCTCTCGTTGGCTGTGCTCCTCTGGTTGGCTGTGCTCCTCTGGTTGGCTGTGCTCCTCTGGTTGGCTGTGCTCCTCTGGTTGGCCGTGCTCATCAGGAAGACTGCGCTCCTCTGGCTGAATGTACTCTTCTGGTTGGCTGTGCTCCTCTGGCTGAATGTACTCTTCTGGGTGGCTGTGCTCCCTTGTTGACTGTGCTCCTCTGATTTGCTGTGCTCCTCTGGTTGGCTGTGCTCCTCTGGTTGGCTGTGCTCCTCTGGTTGGCTGTGCTCCTCTGGTTGGCTATGCTCTCTCGTTGGCTGTGCTCCTCTGGTTCGCTTCGCTGCTCCAGATGGTTGTGCTCCTCAGGGAGACTGTGCTCCTCTGGTTGACTGTTCTTTTCTGGGTGGGGGCTGTGCTCTAATTGGCTGTGCTCATCTGGTTGGTTGTGCTCCTCTGACTAGCTTTACTCTCCTGATTGACCGATTGACTGTGCTCCTCTGGTGGACTGTGCTCCGACAGAATGTGCTCTTCTGGGTGGTTGTGCTACTCTCGTTGGTTGTGCTCATCTCGCTGGCTGTGTTCTTCTGGTTGGCTGTGCTCCCTGGTTGGCTGTCCTATGGTTGGCTGTGCTCATCTGGTTGGCTGTGCTCATCTGGTTGACTGTGCTCCTCTGGCTGGCTGTGCTATTCTGGGTGGCTGTGCTCCTCTGGCTAAATGTGCTCTTCTGGGTGACTGTGCCACTCTCGTTAGTTGTGCTCATCTGGCTGGCTGTGTTCCTCTGGTTGGCTGTGCTCATCTGGTTGGTTGTGCTCCTCTGAGTAGCTTTCCTCCCCTGGTTGACTGCTCCTCTGGTGTCCTGTGCTCCGACAGAATGTGCTCTTCTGGGTGGTTGTGCTACTCTCGTTGGTTGTGCTCATCTGGCTGGCTGTGTTCTTCTGGTTGGCTGTGCTCCCTGGTTGGCTGTGCTCCCTGGTTGGCTGTCCTATGGTTGGCTGTGCTCATCTGGCTGACTGTGCTCTTCTGGCTGGCTGTGCTCCTCAGGGAGACTGTGCTCCTCTGGCTAAATGTGCTCTTATGCGTGGCTGTGCTACTCTCGTTAGTTGTGCTCATCTGGCTGGCTGTGTTCCTCTGGTTGACTGTGCTCCACTGGCTGAATGTGCTCTTCTGGTTGGCTGTACTACTCTCATTGGTTGTGCTCATCTGGCTGGCTGTGTTCCTCTGGTTGGCTGTGCTCCCTGGTTGGTTGTTCTCTGTTTGGATGTGCTCCTCAGGGGGACTGCGTCCCTCTAGGTGACTGTGCTCCCTGGTTGATTGTGCTCATCTGGCTGGCTGTGCTCCTCTGGTTGGCTGTGCTCCTGTTGTCTGTGCTCCCTGGTTGGCTGTGCTCCTGTTGGTTGTGTTCCTGTGGTTGTCTGTGCTCCTGTTGGCTGTGTTCCCTGGTTGGCTGTGCTCCACTGGATGGCTGTGCTCCTCTGGTTGGCTGTGCTCCTCTGGTTGGCTCAGGCGAGACGCGTCATCGTTGGTGTTTGTGGAGGTGTTGTTCGTGATGTGGACTCAGGTGTGTGCCATCAGCTGTCCGCCAGACGCCATTTCGTGATAATCTGCTTGCGTGCGCTTCGCGACAATAAACTCACCGCCGACGACTAAGGGACAGGAGACACTCATTGTTTTCTGGGCATATTTACATCCAGGCGTATACTAAATTTGAGCTAACAAACAAATAGGCTTAGCTGGCTCTGGTCTAGTGTAGGTCTGGCTAGTATAGCTCGCTTCAGCAATGCCGTGGAGCGCAGGACAGCTGCCCCGCCGTTGCGTCTGCTTCTGCTGGCTTGCGGGGCAGAGACGTGCACTCACGGTGGACGGTGACAAGGCTGTGCTGACAAATCAGGACGTCGGAGTGTGTGATGAACGCGCCCCCAGAAGGTGCACGTGTCCGACTGTGAAGTGTGGTCTGTGGGTCAATGGTCGGCGCACGCAAACACGAGCGCCACCGGGCGGTGTTGCGAAACTGCCGTGTTCGTGGGGCGGCCTGTGCGAGCCGCGCGAGGAAGCCTCTCGACTGCTGCTCTGTGTGGAGCCGACAACTTTGTTGGGGAGAGATATTGTATTCGAAGACTTTCGAAACGGATGAATCATCCAAATTGGCAGATCAGACTATTGCCTGCTATTTAAAAACGCATGTCATTCGACATTCAGCTTGTAATACTTCGTCATGAGGTGTGGATTCTGAAACAGTATGAAGGACCAATAATCCCGCCACACGTTCTTCGTGTTTTCGTAGGTCGTAACTTGAACAACGGAAGCGATGGCAATTGACAGTTTAGAAACAAAAACGCTTATATAAGCTGCCTCCGGGACTGCCTCGCTTAGTCTTCAACTTAATGATTCTTGAATTATTTAGTAAAACTACCAAGCTAAAGCCTAGGTCGTTTTAGAAGCGCATCTGTGTGACTGTTTATATACTTGGTGCTTCATTCTCCCGTAGATGGGTTGTCACTGTGTTCTAACAGTATAATGCATCATGTGGATGCTGGCCGAGCGGAGAAAAGCGCCGAAGGCTCGGTGCATTCGAAATGGATCACCGATGTCAATGACACAGGCACTGCTCTTCGTCTTTCAACGGCCAGTCGTGATACAAAGGGCAATTTTGCTCCAAGTCAGGTCATATAGGGGAGGGGCCATAATTCCGTTACCGTCACGTCCCGGGTCCACCACTGTCAGCCGCGACTTCGAATGACTTCTTCCGTTGGAAATGTCGATGGCGGTGCGCAATCTGGATGTCGTGCTGATGGACCATGCCGAAGGGGGGAGGTGCGGTCAGTCCTTCCCGATGGGATATGCCGTCTTCTGATCGGCAGACGGGGGTGGGGGAGGTCGCCAGTGCTCTCCTAGATACGCCAGTGTGTATATATGCTAAGTAGGGTGTCGAACAGCTTGCGTCCGCCGTTGGGAAGCCTAGTTCGAGCTGTCTCTGTCTGACTGGACGGCTGAGAGAACTTGTGGTGTCCTGCTGCCGTGGCCACCGCACTTAGGCGTAGGCTATGTGCTCTGTTTGTACACTTTTTTGGTGATTTTTTGTACGTTGTGTGGCGCCAGCTCACATGCATTGGAAATACATTGGTGTAAATCAGCCGGGATGTTCTTTCCGTCCTCACCGTGGCATGAATGCAGCTCAGGAGAAACCGCACGTCGCTGAAGATGTTAATTCGTTTTTCGGCCATGATGTTTTTCTTTCGTGTTGAGCCGGATCCAATCTAAACCTATGAATGAACTCGAAATCGTGGATTATGTAGGATTTGATCGAGTTCAGCAGATGTGCAAAAAGTATCCACTTTCCCTCGTGCTGGGGTGGATGCAGGAGTGGCAATGGGGACATGTGTTCACCTTATTGAAATGCGGTGCCCCTACAACCAGGGAAGACGTTCCTTCAGGGAGGCTCGAGTGCATCCCATCCCCGCTCGATATATATTTTCTCAGTCGGGGTATCCCTTGTTTGAGAAAATAGGGCCTCTGTGAGACGAAATGGCGATCCTTCTGTATGCTAGAGTGCACCGCTCCCGCGCTTAAAATATTTTTATATCGAAGGCTCCCCTCCAAGGAGATGTGACCGTCCCCTTCATACTTCCTGGATTCACTCTTGCTTTCCTGGAGTGTACCAGATCGTCCTGATAAATGTGAGACTCCTTGTTAGCACAATAACAACATTATCGCGGTCATTGCCAATCTCAGTGCAATGAGATGAATATCTTATGCAAAGTAATTGCCAACCAAAACTACATATTTATCTTGCATAAACATCAATTATCAATTACCAATTATCATAAACATCTTGCACTAGCTTGCGTAATTATCGAAGGGCCGGATCCAGAAATCACATGGGGATATTCGCCTGCAGGGTCATCATGTCCTCGAAGGGGCGCGAGTGCGGTAGGCCGAGGGGTTCCTTCGCTGGAATATAATTCGCTGAGCGGGAAGGGGAGGGTGCACTCAAGTGCCAGAAGCCCTTTCGTCTCAGGAAGTCGTTTCCCCTGAGGGGCGCCTTTGGCTGAAAATGAAATCGGTGAGGGAATGGGGTATGCTCGATCCTTCCTGCATTAATGCCACCTTTCCATTGAGGGAGTACTGGTTATGAAGAATGCTGAGAGCTATGGGCGCTATATGATCAACATGGTCGATGCGTCCTAAAGCCCAAATAACTAATTAATGCTGAGAGTCAGTTACAGAGCTAGAATGTCCTTGCTAGCACGAAAGAATGTCGAAACTGGGAGGTCCCCTGGGAGGTAGAGCGGGCCGGACTGTGATGCTCCTGGGGATTGGGAGTAACACAGGGACGAACGGAGCCACCTCAGGGCCGAGGATAGTTCCGAGAGCTGGCGACGTTTGCTAGAAATTGTGAGGTCTGTCCCGGAGCTGCACGGTTACCCTGAAGGCTAGACAGGTTTGTCGATTGCAAAAGGCACATGCAAGTTGGAGAGGCCTCTTGACTGATGAATAATTCCCCTTTGAACCAGAGACGACTGGGCTGGTACGGTCCGGAACTTTGAGATAGGCATCTGAGGAACCGCAGGCATCTAAGAGCTGATAGTCTTTGAGAACAAGCGATGGGTGCGAAGAATGCTGAGGACCAACTTCGAAGATAAGATATCATTGAGGGCCAAAAATGTCGCCAAGGAATGGGAAGGTCACCCACCGCCACCTCAGCAGCGGGGGCCGCCTCTATGGCCACGGCTGGCCCAACGGCCACAACCGTCCTGGCGGTGACGGCCGTCCAAGCGGCCACAGTGGCCTTACCACAGCTGCTCGGGCAGCTACGGTCGCTCCAGTGATGGCGAGATAGACAGCCAGGCGATAGCTGTGCTGGTGACCACTCCAGCGGTGCTAGTTGCTTCGCCTGGAGATGTCAGCCATGCAAAAGGAACGAAAACAAAGTTACAGCATTTTGAGTGTTGGGCATAGCTGATCATGTGTTGCTAATCCTCCCCCCGCCATGTCTTGCGCTTTTTTCCACTGGTATTCACGCTTCATTTTGAGAAAGCATGCCGGTGTTGAAAAGGCGCAACGATGTGGGCCCCATCCTTATCATTAACACCCTCCCTATGACCTCGGCAGTCGATGCGCCCCTAAACTCCAATAACCAACCAACCAACACCATTCCCTATAAAAATATACGAGACGGATAACAGAAAGAAGCAATGGTGTGGATGGAGTTCAGTACTAATATTTTTCCTCAAGCTAATAAAATTCATTCCTTCATTAGAGATGCAGCGATATCCTTTTATTTTCCATAATATGCTTTCTATTCTTGGTTGTTGTCGGCAGCTAAGTGGTTTGTTTTTCTCTTTAGTCTTTACCGGACCGTCGGACTTTGATTATTGGTCTCCGATTAGCCACGCAAGCGCGAAGCGCCTTATTTTCTCACTTTTGGCTATCTTTGCCTATTATATCTGTATATATAATATACATATATATCTATATGTATATATATATATAATGTATGTATATTATATATACAGATATATTAGGCAAAGATAGCCAAATGCGCGAGAAAATGAGGCATTTCGCGCTTGCGTGGCTAATCCGAGACCAATAATCAAAGTCATATATATATATATATTTATATACATACATATGCATATGTATACATATATATATATATATATATATATATATATATACATGTTTATATATATATATATATATATATATATATATATATATATATATATATATATATATATATATATATATATATATATACATGTTTATATACCTATGTATATGTATGCATATATCTACACATGCATGTTATGTTTGGCTCTGTGACGGCGAGCGGTCCGGACGCATAAGTATACGGGGCACAAGCGGCGCACCGGTAGATCAAGGCATAGATGCAGACTGTCTTGTTCTGTTTTTTTTTGTATGATTATGTGCTTGGGCTGCTACTGGTAAATTAGTGGGTAAAACTAGACTAGGATTATAAACACAACTGATATTGGGGACCTGGACTGGGTTGTCATGGAAGATGTAAGCAAATTGATACAAGAGGGAATACAGAAAATTGAAATGGAGTTTAGAAGGGAGATACAGGATATCAAGAGAGAATGCAAAAAATCAAAGATGAGATGAAACAATTAAAGGAGGAAAACAAGCAACTAAAAAGGAGCTAGTAGACACAAACAATCAGATGGATGAACTTGAACAATACACACGGAAGGATTATCTGATACTGAGTGGGGGTGGGTTCCCATTTGCCTCACCGGACACAAATGAGGAGCCAGGAAAAACAAGAGAAATCACAAAAAAGGTCATAGAAGAGAAACTTGGAGTGGAACTGAAAGGTTCAATCTCAGCATGCCACCGTCTGAGACAAAATAAGAGGGTGTTGGTAAAATTCCAAGACCTTGATGACAGGAGTTCTGTTTACGACTCAAAATTCAATCAGACAGGTAACAACAAGACAAAAATCATAGTACATGAAAATTTGACAGCAAAACGGGCAAAACAAATGCAGATATTAGGAGACCTATGGGAGAAAGGCCTCATAGTAAACTACCACACAAATAATGGAAGGATAATAGCACGAAAGAGTAGAGAACAGAGGTATGTCCACATTCTTGGCATATCATGAAATTATACAAGCAACTGAAAAGGCACCAAACAAGTCTGCACCATACTACCAGTCCCAAATATCCTTCCATAAAGATGAATCACCTGCAGGAGGCAGAACATCCCAGAGGGTGGATCTTGAAGAGCTCATGGTACGCACAATAAGGAGTGGGGCAAGGAGTGGAAGAAATAAGGTGCGGTGATCAATTGCAGAGCAGTAAATGGAAAGGATAGCATCTGCATACCACAGTGCGGATCCATTGTTGTTTAGACCACCAAATTTTTTTTAAATTTTTTTTTAATGTATATCTACATGGGGATACATTACAGAGGGTCATGTTCTGTGGGACTAAACATATGCAGATGATGTGAGACATGGTAGCTTTTTTGGAGGACAGTTTAGACTCGCATGCATTGAAAACTACTAAGACACCCCTGGCTATGCTCCCGCTCATACTGCCAAGGTGCTATTGGTATGACGTGGGAGTATGGAGAGTGAATGCAAGTGTGAATGAAAGGTGAAGTCTAAGCTGACTTGCTTTAAAGAAGCTTTTTTTTAATCTGAGACTTCAGGAGTGCCATATGCAAAACTTCAGCACACTTGTAAAATTGTGGAGTAACTTACAAGAGTGAGCTGTAAGTAATTACAAGCTCATACACATAATGGCATATAATATACAATCTGTCCACAGAGAGTACACAATGGTACCAACCCACCAAAGCTGACCATTCACATTACAATCGTCTGCCGTGCTGAGGTCCCTCACCATGTATCCTCATTGTATTTCCATGTTAGTCTCCTTTCGATATTGCACTGAGTGGTCCACACAGCAGCGTTTGCATCCTAAAAAAATAAACCTAGCATATGCACCTTTATGAGCTGGAATCGACTCCCTGTGCCCATGGGTATGGATATCTATGTATATGTAATTGTATATGCAGGTATGTGGATGTATGTGCATAAGTACATATGCATGTACCTATTTACATCCATGAATGTCATGGCATCAATTCTTAACTGGATGCAGATCCAACATCTGGCTGTTGTTCTGTTGACTGTAGGCTGGATCTCTAAATCAACCAACTAGCTAGATGGGTGGCTACCTACCTCCTATCAATTTATCCTCTTTCAGCATCTGTTCTGTCATCTCATTACAATCTTATTACATACAACCTACCATGCTGCTATGATAGAGTTGCATTAGCACGCAATAACCTCCTACCTACCCAGGTGCCTGGGAGACCACAAATATTATTACAAATCAAGTCATCATCATTTGCAAGTTCACTTAAGCATGTTAGTCTGAACAGGTGGCCACTTGCCCATTTACCTTAGTGGGATATCATTCATTAAATCATTTATTGGTACCGCACAATAAAACAGAGCACTTCACAGCAATACCTAGTAACTGCTTAATTTACTATACAGCCAACCAATCACGACTATGAATGGGTATAAACAGCAATCCTGCATACGACCTTGGAACACACCATCAATGAAACTCCTCCTCGCTTACAAACACTGCGCATGTGTAATGACGATTACGTAAAACTGCAAGATCTATTATATTATTCAGCTTCGCAATCAGATAATCCCAAAACTATCATTCAGCTTTGCAATCAGAGAACTGCAAACAATTTTACGAATAGCACTTCACTTTGTTTGTCAAATCACTTCCTAAAAATTATATTCTAAGGCATAGCCATTACCCATTGTATTTTTTATGCTATTTATTTAAAAGCCACCCTCTATGCTGAACTAGACGGCGACGTAAATGAACAAGAAATGTTTGTTGAATGTTTGAATGCTTGAAAAAAAAACACAACTGCACTGCAAAAACTGCATGTGAAAACACTCTAAGACAATGTGATTATGCACTTCCAAGCAAGCTTAGAGCAGACGTGCAGGGGGTTTTCCATAATGCACTTAAATATTAGGTCTGTCGAGAATAAATTTGACGACTTAGAAAACTTTTTAGCTACAACAGGAATCAGCTGGTCAGCTATATGTTTATCTGAAACATGGCTTAGCAAAGATACAGAAAAGTTCTCTAAAATGAGAAATTATCAAATGTACGCAGCAAGTCGAAGGCAGGGAGAAGAGGGAGGGTCTGCAATTTACATTCATAATAGTTTTGAATCAATAGAAAGAAAAGATATTGTAGATCAACTAGTTGAAGCTGCTGCTGTTGAAATCAAACTGGAGTCTCGAAATAGGACTAGGTCATTAATCATTTGCCAGATTTATCGTCCACCACGTTTCTGCCACGATAATTTTCTTGAGGGCACTGAAAAATTGCTGCAACTAATTGAGTATGAGAGGAAGCTTACAATAATCACAGGAGATTTCAACTACAATCTATTAAATATTCAAAATGGTAGAATTGTGGAGAGATTCTTAAACCAATTATTGCCATATAGTTTTCTACCAACAATCACAAATGCAACTCGGGTGCAAAATACTACTAGCTCCCTATTGGACAATACCTTCATCAATGATTTGTCATGCATTTCCTCATCAGGTATATTGATAGAAGGCATTTCAGATCATTTTCTAGTGTTTTAACATTAACTGCTCTGACAAAAATATGGAGTCAAATTATCCCGAAGAAATACTTGATTACAATCAAATCCATCTATTAAATGACTATTTAGAATCAAGGTCGAATAATTTTAATCGGCACAATGACCCAAATATAGCATGTAATGATTAGCTCTCAGCATATAAAGATGGCATGCATCTTATTACAAAAAAATTGCCCAAGTAGGAGGAAAATCCCAATGAAAGCCTGGATTAGCTCTGGCATATTACGCTCCATAAATCGTAACAACAAACTATATAAGAAGTTTATTAAAAATATAAATTCACACCACGAGGTCCAATACAAACAATTCCGGAACATCCTTATCAAGATACTCAGAGAAGCAAAGAAGCTACACTATTCAAATGCCCTTCACTGCAGCAAATAAAATGGAAAGAAAACTTGGAAACTACTACATGAGTTGATAAATAAACATAGAACAAAGCAAAGAATCCCAGAGACTATGTTAGATGAAGAAAATCAATGTCAAACAGTACAAATTCCTAATGCCTTCAACAATTTCTTTTCAACCATTGGCTACAAGTTAGAAAGGAATATCACTATTTCTAACAAAGACCCATTATAATATATTGCAGAGCATGACTATGCTAATTGGGAACAAGAAATGTATACAAATGAAATCCAAGTCGAAACAATTATAAAGTCACTGAACACTGTTAGAGGAGGGGCTGATGGCATTAGCACAAAAACTCTATTACTGACATATGAAAATATCCTGACACAAATCGCCCACTTTTTTAACCTCTGTCTCAGAAGTGGAGTTTTTCCTAAGCAACTAAAACAAGCCATAGTTATCCCCACATTTAAATCAGGAGAATTGAACAAAGTCACAAATTATAGGCCAATTTCTATGCTTTTAGTATTTTCAAAAATCCTTGAAAAATGGTATATTCTTATCCCTTATCTTATCTAGAGCTGAATAATACGCTCGGTACTCTCCAATTTGGATTTGGAAAAAACAGCACCTACGTGCCGATTGCTCACATGTATGACCAAATTACAACATCTTTGGAAAAGAAAGAACTTACATGTGGTCTCTATATTGACTTGAAAAAAAACGTTTGATACTGTGAGCATTGACATTCTACTTAAAAATACAACATATTGGCATATCCGGAACTCTACTCATGATATTGCATTCTGATTTAAAAAATCGCTATCAGCAAACAAAAATTACTGATGTAGTCTGAGATGCAGAGTGCATTACTATGGGAGTCCCACAAGGCTCCATACTTGGTCCACTACTCTTCCTTGTATACATCAATGATTTTGGTAATTCTTTGGATGGAACATTCTATTTATTTGCTGATGATGCTGCTGTCATGATAAAAGCTACGAATATTGAGGAATTACAAATTAAAGTCAATGCCAATGTATCAGGAATGACTGAATGGTTTCAGGCCAATAGATTATCACTGAATGTCAATAAAGCAAACTACCAAATTTATTCCAGTATGTCTTGTACTGACTTAAACATAGCAATACATTTTGAAATCGTTCATAGGAAACAGCAAATCGCATATCTTTGAGTAATAGTTGATGAAAAATTAACACGGAAGTTTCACATAGCATATGTTGCTGCAAAAACTAGCAGAAATCTAGGAATAATGGGAAGAGCAAAATTATTTATCAAGTCGTGAATTGAAATATCTATATAACACTTTGATTCTTCCATATTTTAAGTATTGTGCATTAATATGGGGAAACAGTCATCCAACACGATTAGACAAAATTGTTAAAATACAAAAAGGGCATTACGAATCATAGATAATCAGCACTATTCATATCCTACAAATCAATTATTTGTCAATTGTAACATATTGAAATTCCCTCATATTGTACAGGAACATAATATACTACTACTTCACAGATTATTTAATCAAACATTACCAATCACTATAATGAATATGTTCAAATACTCATCAAGCAATTTTGCCGTCCCGGTAACTCAGTTGGTTAGAGCGCTGGCCTGCACTGGTCTCCCCTGTACTGGCAAAACAGGGGTTCGAGTCGCTTCGCGCGCTCGCATTTAGGCCGCGAGTGTCAGTTGGCAGCTGGCCCGATAAGGCCGGGGACCAGCTACCGGGCGGCCGTGTCGGTGCATTGGCGGCACGTTAAACTTTCGGTCTAAATTCTGCCGTTGAACTGGAGTTCGTGGATCGGGTGGTGGGGGGCAGGGTTCACGCAACAAGCTCTGCTTTGCAATAGAACCCTGGTTCCTCAAGCCACCCCAGCAACAATTCGGATTAAATTTCATTGAAAAAAAACATGAGGCATGTTGATCATTTCCATGTACCTTTTTCATCAAAAACCTGTAGACTCCATTCCATACCATTTATAGCACCACGAACTTGGAATACTATCATTGGTACAAAATTTCCTTCCTGTAATCAAGTACCTATTAAGAAAGTAGATATAAAAATAGTTATCAGAGCATATTTTATTGACTTATACATCACTAACTAAATGGTTATTAAAATTAACAATTTCGCATTATAAAAAGGAGAAACTATATGTAGGTTGATATTTTATGTATGCATGAGTAAAGCTGGATAAACAAGCAAATGCATATGTGATGATGCATTTGTACCTATACATGTGATTTCAGCGGTGTGCTACTGTGTGCATGTTTGTGCATGGATGTGCATAGATCCATATCAGTGTATACTTATGTATGTACATGCTAGTATATGTGTATGCATTTATATTTGTATATATGTGTGAGTGGATGTGTTTGTGTATGTGAAGTAAGTTTAGGTGTACATGTTTCATGTGTGTGGATATTTTGTGACACTGTCACACATATTTGTGTGATAGTGCACATGAATGTACACTTTTCACCTCATAACACTTTTCAGTTTGTGGCCCCAGGAGTTCCTTGGCGTTACTAGCTTGCTACCTAGCTGAAGTGCTCCTGGAGCTACTTCTACTAATAACTGGTGGTGGCCTATCTGCAAAAAAAGACAAATACAAAGATGCAAATAGTTATAGTGAACTGTAGGTATGAAGAGAAATGACATGTACATTGGCATCTTGAGGCATTCCTAAGCTGGCTGTCCAAACTTTTGAATAGTTTGCGATAGGAAAGCCCAATAGCAATCGAGCCTGTAACAGTGCGTGTAGCCAATACAAAAAAGTATATATATACACACACGCAACTGCCCTTCGAAAGAAAGGTCACCGAAATCTGAGGAGTTTCGGGGAGATTGGGATGGGTGACCTCGATAGGTAGGGACCCTCCTTAGATGATCGCCCCATGGACCAAGTCCCAGCTACACCACTGGTCCGCGAATGGAATTTTGAGGGTGCAGCGGTATTTTTGTTTTGGTTCCGTCGTAATTATCCCGAACACAGGCGGGATTATCGGGGGCCCACAACCTCTCGGGGTTGAGTGGGGTGGAGGGATTTGCCCCTTGGCTACGCCGCTGTCCGGCAGATCGTTGTGTTCTTGGAACCGGTGACGGACCACTGTGAACGCCGGGCGCTATGCCTCAACGAGTTGGGCATGGTGGGCGAGTGGGTGCCACGAAAGGAAAGTTGAATGCAGCCATACCATGTCTCCGGCCAGCGGTGGATCTTTAGAGAGATCGCGGCACCCACAGCCATTGTATGTCAGCCATAGCCGATAGAGGCAATGTAAGCGTGGTGATGACATTCCTATGAGAACAGGGCCCCCTGTTCTCATAGGATTGCCAAGTGCTAATCATTCCCTTGGTAGTCGCCTCGTGCACGGTGGAAGCTGCTTAGGCAGCACGGGTAGTGATGGTGGGCTATTGCCAGAAAAACAAAAGCCAGAAGCTGTGCCGCGTGTGAATGGAGTATGATAAATGTTGAAGGCTACTGATATGTCATATGCATCCTAATATCCCGAGAATGGCTCATAGCCAGCGTGAGTCCCCAGAGGTCAAGAATGTTTCTAGACTGCTACCTACGAGAACAAAACATGCACTTTTGCTACCTGAGTCCGGCTTAAACGAACTTACACTATTTTGCCACCATCCTTCCACTACAGCCGCCACGTTATGTGACCAGACAATGGGAAGATGTTACAATATCGTATTACATACTAGACCGCAATCCGCATGTCTAAAAAATGAAACAAAAGATGCTGTATGGCCATGATGAACTATGTTGATAGCATATCAGTCACAAGACAGCATGGATTTTGCGAGACAATCGCACGCTTTTCGGCGTGAGAAGCCTTATGTGGTGCAAAATACCACCGATCGAGCGCACTTCTTGCTTCCAAGCCGCTGCATAACGGTGCCTTCAAACGCCTCCTGAATTCTCAGGGTAGACCCTGCGCGTTGGAAGCGGTAAGACTGCTTTGACTGCAGCAAGTCCAGCAGAGGACCAGCTCGCTCTGGCTCCGGACCGTTCCAACGAATGATCAGCTCATTCGCGGCGTTTACATTATCAAGTTGCCGGTGGGCTCCAAACACCTCACTAATCACACTCGCCATGCTTTCGACCACCGACTCTGCTGGGCTGATAAGCCATATTCTGGTGACCAGTTCCACATATGCACCAATCAACGGATTCCCGTCCGCCGCCTCAAAAAGGACCTTGTAAAGTCATCGATTGTCCTCATCAGGGCAGCGTTTCACGCAGCGCCAAGCGGCGAGCACACTCCTTTGAAACGACAGCGGACGGAGGAATCAACCTCTTTAAGGCCAGCTGATCCATCGCTGACGTGATCAATTTGACACTAGAATCGTGCAGCAACCGGCGGAGCTGGCAGAGGTCACCAACACGCTGCAGGTCGTCCATGGCTCCATTCAGCGTCCGGTTGGTGGAGCCCAGGTCTCGCACTTTGACATTTACGCCGCGTCTCCTCGCGCACATCTTGGCGACGCGGCAGGACACAAAGGTGCCAATATATCCAGCCTGAGAAAGGGCAGACAAGGTAAGGAATATATTTTGGAATTTGCCAAAGAGGCGGGATTTCCCAGCGCGGGGAGAGGCATACTCCGGTATGGGCCGCCAAAGTCGCGTCTGCAGTAACCTGCTGACAGATTCCGACGTTTTACAACATTTTGGCGACATGTATAACTGCAGAACTTCAAAATATTTAGAACATTTCCTATTTTGAGAGAGGACAATCAAAGCTCCAAGGTGCCAAATAATCAGGCAAAACCGTTTATGAGAGGACACCCCACCCCAATGTTAACCAGTCCCTAACTAATTGAATAATTGAACAATTTTGACTAGTCCTTTACCAATTTTGAAACAGGTATTAGTAGGTGTGACAGCGAGTAGGCAGCTGTGGGACGGAACGCGGGACAACAGCGTATTACGATTACGTACAAGTTAAAATAAAAGCTGAAGCCAGTGGAATATAAATGTCACTGACTGCCACACTAACCTCATCAGCAGTGATACACCCTTGATGCGGAAGGAGGGTCGGCCAGAGCTCCTCGTCAGGATCAAGACCACCGATCTCCACAGCGTCAGTCATCTCGTCTAGCTTCGTCACCATGGCGTCGAAAGCAGCTTGACGTTCCCAAGGTAGTCTCTGGATGTGCTGCTGGGACATGCTGCACTCGGCGATCACCGTATAGATAACGTGTAGGGCAGCACTTCGCATGATGAATGCTTTATCTGAAAGTGCACCAGTTATATTACTTCTCTAACACACAAAAAACGCAAAATGCACGGATATAGAAAATGCATCAGCACAGCAGACAGAAAATCTGGCTGAGATTTCTACAACAACAAAAATTGGAGATTACGTTCAGAAATATCGAATTGCTTATGTTCGACGACATGCATGGCTTTGAACAACAAAGTTAAGCACGTGATTTAACTAACTAGTGGTCAGATGGTGACGATGGTTGGAATTTTATGGCACGTCGACGTCTGAGATCATTTTGCGCCCATAATACTACTGGTCAGACAAATTCAAATTATCTTAGTTCGCAAGTACATGTACATGTATGATCTACGGACACATCGAAAAAGCAACTGGCTTCATCAGAGACAAACACACCTGCAAGCCGCTGAAGATCCCGTAGAGCTTCTCCATCTGCAGTACCGTCCTGGACCAGAGCTGCCAGAAGATTGCGGTATATTGCGCAGTTTGTGAGGAATACCTTGATGGTGCTTGCGCCGTGGCCAGAAAACCTTGTTTCTGACCAGAGCTTTGGCTGTAGAACTTGCTCACTGCGCTTGGCTGCAGCCACCTTGAGGTCCTCTAGACCTTTACCATGGGTATGACGTTTTGTAACAGATGTCACGACGGCAATGGTAGTGTCGACCCAGGCACACTCCTTCCTGCTGTCTCGGTCAGCGAGCTCCATGAGGTGTGCCGCATCCCACAGCGCTGGCACGCATGGCTTTGAATGCTTGGAGGGATCAGTAACAGCCATGATCTTCAGCAGCTTCAGTGGCACACTGTTTTGCAGGTATTGCCCGTCCGTGCAAATCGCAGCCAGTTGATCAGGGTGAGTCACTCCCACCTGTTCTAGTGTTCCAGCAATCTCTCTCGCTAGACCATCGCCAGAATGATCGCTGACAACAGGAGCCGCAACAACGAATTTTTGCACCATATGCTCCTTGGGGGCATCAGGCACCACTGCTAGGATGGCGGTCACGTCGACTGTGCGTCTGGCGATATTCACTTTGTCAGCGCACAGAGCCACGCATGGCTGACGCATCAAGAACTCCATCAGCTTAGAGTGCATAGTGCTGACCAAATCAAGTCGTATTCTTCGGACAAAATCAGCAGAGTGGTTGATATTACCCACTCTGACGCCGTTCTCTTTCTGTAGGTACAAGAGCTCTTCAATGTAGGTGTGCGGCAAGTTTTTCTTGAGCCCATAGTACCCGGTGAACAGGACATGCCTCGATACATGCTTGTCGTTCTCCAGACGTCTGCGACTGCGCTCGCTCTCCTCCTCCCGCGCTTGAGCCTTTTTCATGTGGCGCATACCCCTGAAGTGTTCTACGACACTGATTCGCATCGACCTAAACTCAGCTGGAAGTACGTCGTGTTTCCAGAATTTCGTTCCCAGCTGAGTCATCTTGTAGTGGAACACACTACTCATGCTTGTTCCTTTTTTTCAGTGGCATAGCGTCCGTCTTGCACACAAATGTCGCAGAACACCACATTGTCTTCAGGCACGGAAACCAAATGGTGTTCGGTAGCCACCTGGTGATCAGAAATACTTCTCACAGAACGAAAGATCAACTCTTGAGAGGTGCCTTTGGATTAATTACCTTTTACAGGCGCATGTCTTGGGCTCAGAAGCGCCGTTAAAGCTTCAGTGGCTTTCAGACATCTGTCCAGCTTACCCTCCATGGATCTCATCCACTCTATCGCAAGGGCGCAGGTCGATGCCTCCGGAGGTGTAGAGGCGGTTTTTGGCAGCTGGGGAGGTGCTTCCGTGGTTTGCTCCGATGCTTCGGTGGTTTCCTCTGCATGACAACTGCTGGCGTCCACAGGCGCAGCAGACACCGGAATTGGTGGTTCATGAGATGAGGCCGCAAGGGATGACAATTTCTGTGAAAGACAAAATTGATAATATAAACTTGATGAAGTTGCAGAGAACAAATCATGTACAATATATGCGCGTGTGGACCATTCTGCCACATAACTGACGGCATCGTATTGATGCACCAGTGATATGGAGTCATTGGACAAATAGCGAGCGCGCTGCACTGCATATTGTATAATACATCGGTCTCCATAGCGCTATCAGAGTGACATCCGCATCAAAAATAATTCGCTTCCATCGAGAAAATTTCAATATCGAAATTGCTGGAGCCGATGGAGTAATTCACACCCAAGCTCGGGTAGGGAACACAGTATGGCACGTATGGCAGCGATCACACTAACTTCCTTAAAATCTCCAAATGTTAGCACATCCCCACTGAAGTGCACTTGTTCCGGTAACTTCACCACACCAACTTCTCCCCGCGTCATCCACCCTTGTACCTTTGCACTGCAATGCATGCAAACTACTTTTACATTGGTACCAAAATTATACCTTCAGCCCGAAGGTTCTCATTTTACTTGATCACGCAGACTAGAAAGACGTCATTCGAAAGCCCTCGTTGCGCAGAGCTTAAATCAAGCTTTGTTTTTACATTTCTGCTCAGCAGTTTCCCAAGATATAATTTCCGGCATGGTGCAGTGTGGACAATGCTGTCTAGGAACTCAGGAGTGGATAATATTATTGCAAAATACGCTACGGAACGAAAGATCCTATCTTCAAAACCAAGTGAAAAATTAGATGTCAAAAGAATTAGAACATGATTGGGTGACTGGCTGGGGAAGTGATGTCATGAAGAATGTGTGAGTTAAGACTCAACAATGAACCGTAATTGTAAATGGGTTTGGATTCAACATTTCACAACAAACGGGAGCACCAGAGGATAAGATGAAAAATGTTATTTCATTTAGCATGTGGAAATGTAAGTGGAAAATTAACCTGAAAATAGATAAAAGCACTGGAAAATTAATTACTCTAAAGGGACATTTTGAGGCCATGTGTCTGAACATTTGATCATCGCATGTGAAAGATCTTGCAAATGTGACCGATAAAAGTATTTATTTGCCTCAAAATATATTAAATGTGGTCGATAGACGGTCCGCCGCCTAGATCAAGTCATAGCATTGTACAGTAAGTCACTTCACATGATGTTTGAATTCCTTTGGCCTTCGGAGCATTAATGACTGCTGGGAGATTCTACTAAGAACATTTTGCCATCACAACCTCGTCTCATTTAGCATCACTCTCTGCTAGGGATCTGAAAACCACATATCCATCCATATTAGTAAAATGGATAGAGTAATGCCATGAACCTGAATCATTATCTGTCTATGGTATACCTTATCAAAAGCTTTACTAAAGTCAAGGTATGCTACATCACCTTTCGACTTTCCATTTTTCACCCTTCTTGAAGATAGGTACTACATTTGTCCTTTTCCAATCTTTTGTTGTTGTTTTTCAACTTGGTTATTCTGTGAAACTGATCTACAAAATATGATACAAAGTGGAATCGCCACTTTTTTCAGCTTCACACAGTACCCTAGTTAAAAATTTAAGCAGCACCTGCATCCTTGTTTGGCTTTATTTATCCAATATGATTGAAAGTAATAGCACTGTGAATTAAATCAACATCATTTATTAAATCACTTGTCACTGAACTGTGATCTGCAGTTGGTAAACTGCTTATATATTCTACTGTAAATAATGGTTTAACATGATTGCTCTGCTCCTCAATCATCTCAACATATGACTTGGTATATTCCCATTTACTTCTTATGGACCAACTATGCTTGAAATCATACTCAGCTTGCAAAAGCTGAATACTTTTTTGCTGTCTCCATCACAATTTCTAGCCAAGTGCAATTCTTTTGATCGCTTTGCTGCATGACATAAACAAGCAAAGAATCTTTGGTGAAACAGCAGTGTGCACAATGGGGTAAAGTGGTGATAGCTCTATAAAGCATTCACCAGAGCCTCTACTGGTAAAATTAAATACTTCACATAAAAACAATTGTTCAGCTATCAAGAAATGTCCACTAGCCCGAATCCTGAAATGCATTGTTGTTTAATACAACAAAGAATGGCTCTTAAGTGCTCCTGATTTTTAGACATTGCGTGAGAAGAAATGGGTTTCTTGAAGTGTCTGCACCACTGAGGGTGCTTTTCTGTGATTCACATGTATTTTTGCACACTTTTCGCACGTTTTTTTCAATTGTTAAGGCTGACACTTTTTTATATCACTCCTGATGATGGCCCATGGCCGAAACGTTGAGTAATATAGTATAGTCCCGAACGTTACTTTTGATGTAAATTCAGCACCTCCTGGTATATTGAAAGTCGGATGATTCTTCTCACTTAATACATTTTTGTATTCTATAACTTTATCTGGTTATAATACCTAGCCAGTGATTCCAAATCCAATGCTAGTGTTTGTCTCAATGGGCTCAACTGAAAGAAAATGAGTTAATGAGCTGAAATCCTGAATCAACCATGGTGGGACTTAATTGATTCAAGGATCTGCTTTTATGCTCAAGGGTTTAGGTTTTGTTATGCCTTTGGGCCCCACCAATCCCAGAGGACTAGTGCAAGGCAGACTGTGAAATGAACATGACACCTTGAGTTGTATGCTCACATCGGGGCATCTAGGTCAGTTCATGATAATCACCAGCAATATTTTATAAAATTATTTGGTTCACTTCTTGGCCTTTAAAAACACCCCTTTTAATATTACATTTTGCAAAGTATTTTATAGGTAACCATCAGAACAGTGCTGCATTACTGCCAGTCCATCCTGACCAATGCCATCTTATGATTGAATGGATGTGTTTAAATTGTCTTCAAACCTCAGAAGAATCTTTTGGAACCAGATTTGTCCAATCCAATCCAATCCTTTAAACATTATTTCCCACTTCGCAATTTGCACCTTGGCAGAAATAAAAATTCGGGACACCAATGTGAAGTAATTCAGTCTCATGCAAATTACCTATCATCTGAGAAGAAGTAATTCCATAAGAAGCAACATATATTAATCACAAATATTGACAGTGCATAATATTCTTTCAAAGGTATTTTGAAAAGTACCAACTCCTGTCACCTGACCCAGAACCTTGCTTGTCAATCACCAATGCCAAACTGGGCAGCTACTTTGCACAACTGATATACCAGAAACTTGAAAGTTTCCTGTATCTGATTCATAATGTTACAAAGAATCTCATTGTGTGAAGCCAGACAGCATACAAGATGGTGGTGACATCATCAGGGGATTTGCTCAACATCTACACTTTACTTAGAGCCATTTGATTATTCTGCACCCTTTACAACGATGGCAACACAGACATTTTGTTTAGCATTTGTGTGATGGAGCTAGACTCAGTTTGGGCATAGTTTCAATGTAATGCAAGCAAAAAAATGTCCTTCAACACATGTCTATTACGGTTCTTGAGTACAAACACATACCCTTTCTATGTGAAGGAGGTTGCACTTGCAAATGATTTACCACTTACTTGGAAGTCCGATATTCAAGATAAGGGCTACATCATTTTGAAATTAAATCTCTCACACAGAAAAACAAAGTGTAAGGAGCTCAAGATCAGTTTGGAAACATGGCCCCTTCCCCTACCTGTGAGTGTAGAATGTGATATTGCAATGTTCAGCTCATTGGTACGCCTTGGCATGCTTTGCAGGTTGGATAATAGTAGTAGTGTACTGAAAGGGGCATGTACGTACCCACACATCACCATCTCCCACCACATATTGTCAAACTTATTGCAAAAAACAGCTTGCTATATCAACAGCCAAAGGGATGCTTTACGAGTTTTTCAGTGCAACAATGTGGGGATGTGCCCATGGAAAACCTGCACATGCTTCTTCTAACAGGCAGGGAATGGGCAATGCAACCAAATAGTTCCTGAATTTTGAACACTTGCTTCTTTATGCAAATGGCATGCGTACAATTTACCCCACTCCTTGAAGCCTGATTGTCATACTTCAAGATGATGGTGGAATAATATTAAAATTAAATATCTCACATACAATAGGACAGTGTTCGGGAATACAGATATGTTTGGAGACATGGCCCATTCACTTGCCTATATTTATTCCATGTAGAAGTAGATACTTACCAACGTCCCTTGACAGCAGGATGCAAACTTCTCCCCATGGGCGAATCCAGAACCAACAACCTTCTTATATGTAGCCGGATTGAGATTGGGATGGACTAGTTGATGTCTGTTCAGTTTTACACCATTAAAGCGGCAGCCGGGTTTGCCGCACTTAAACTTCTTCCGTTCGCCTGCCATCACCAGCACTTCCGACGGTAGGAACGTAACATATAAATTGGAAGTTCCTCTTCCACTACACCGACAGAAAGTCCACCAGTCCTCTCGTTGAGTTCACACCTCACAGTTCACACCTCACAGTACTCAAGTAACGTTACCTAGACGTTGGCGGTCGTGTTGGCGTTATTTGTCCCTGCACTATGGTTCTTTTGTGGTTTCTGTTGCTAGTTTTTCATTGATATGACCATAAATCAACTAATTATAGTTTGATTTATTATTTAAAAGGCTCAAAATTTATTATTATGTGAAATACATGCTTTTTATATGCATATGACGCCCAATAACACCATCAAAGTTACCAGCACTTGTTACCTGGTGAAGTACGAGTTGGCGTCTCGGAATAACATGGTTCGTAAACGGATACTCAGTACCAAAATAGTACTGTATTAATTAAGCAACCATCGATGTCATAGGCAAACCCATGAGGTGATGCAATATCGCTAAATACTGTAGCAGCCTTTTAGTCAGTGATATTTCATAATCTGGATGTCTTCTGTTCGCTACAAAACTAGTTTTTGTGGAAAGCATTCGTGACCAGTGCACTTCTTTTTATTTCAATACGTCATGGATAAAGTGCTACTTGAGTGAGACATTGAGGGCCAATCTTGCTACCTACCAGCGTAGGCAAGTTGGCGACCTTCTTGACCTCTGTGAGTCCCTGGAAAGCACAGCCAGTACGGTTGTTGGAATTTTCGGTGACATCATTAGCTGAGTCACCAAAGGGCTAAGGCTCAGCTGGAGGTCCCGTCGAACGGAGCACGGACGCAGAAGGCTGGGCTGCTCGTAGATGCGGTCTAAAGTGCTTACACCGCTTTCCTCGTCCCTCTACAAATATTGTTTGTCGTTTGAGGAATAATGATTGCGTGGTTGAAGGGAGAAAAGGGGCATCGTACCATGTTTCATTGACGCACGGCATAAGTGCAGCCAAGGTCCTCCCCTCCCCAAAAGAAGAAAAATACACCAGGCCAAATCAGACCTTTTGGAATTTTCCCCACAACCATAGAATTTAGGCGCGGAATCCTCTCTATTCCTTTGCATTTATTTTCGGTCGTGGTCCACTTTAGCCCCCCCACCCCCACCCATGAGGTCTCGTGGATGGGTTGATATGCGCACCCAATGAGGTTTTCCGCGGATAGTCAAAGAACGGCACCATTTCTCGCACCAATTTAGTACGTTGTGCGAACATTGTGAGGTCAAGTCGTCTATGGTCAATGAGTTAGTCTAGGTCAAGTGAGTTCATCTCCAGAAACGTTCAACCAGTCGTCACGCTTTAACGGATGCAGATTTTTTTTCTGAAACTTTCTGCCTTTGCTTAGCGTTTACGTAGGAAACAAAACGCTCCATAGTAATTTTGTATTTTGTTTTTGTTTTTTGATGGCATTAGCTCTGCAAATTTGGTCATTATGGTTACAACGGATATTCTGGCTAAAGTAAACGTTTTTATGGGAACAAGTGGACTTCAAACGTTCGGCAGTCCACTCTACCGATTATAAAACTAATATTAAGGATAATTTAACTATTCAATTGAACCTGAATTGAACATTTTGAAGTTAACAAAACATAACATTTATTTTTGGGTCGACGAAAATTGTAGGGCCTTAGTCGATTACACCTTATTTTTTCTGATTCCAAATTGTGTTGTTTTTCAAATGTACCCCAAAATGTACTCCGCAGAGCCAAAGGCATGAAGTCAGTCGTGAAAACATAGACCCACTAGTGACGCCATTTATTGGGGGATACAATTTTGTAGTGGTTTCTCACCCTACTCGTCGAACGCTTTCCGATGAAACCTCTCGTTTTCGTGCGACGCTTAGTTTGGAAAATAGAGGGGGGTGTCGAGTTTGTATCAACCCCCTCGGAGACGAGTGTGAGGATCTGACCGGAAAGACGGGGGTGGCTAAGAAAACCCTGGCTGCGCCATTGATACCCACGTCCGTAGTTCTTCAGTTCGCTGACATTTGCCCTGCCACAGCCGCCCCAGCTGCCTGGGTTGGTCTGCCAGGTGCCCCAGCTACCTGAATTCGTCGGTATGACAGCGTGGGCCGGTCTAATTTCCGTTTATCCACAATACTTTATCCATCCCATAAGAGCGTGGACCCACTTGGCGCAGGGCGCGCTGTATTGAACGTTTGCGTAATGCAGGATACACATTGCGAGTTATTACTATTTTAATTATCGGTCCAGCTGTTTGTTCCGGGATGTAAGTTCCAAATGTCGGGGAATCGTGGCACTCGCATTTTCCCGGTGTGTGGCATCTGATAGTGGATACTTGTTGAGGTACCTTATATGGTCGTGCAGGTCTTGTCATTCTATTTAGTTGCCATGTGAAAACAGTTACACAAAAGCCCACGGGTGGAGAAAAGCGCTCCATCAACACCGTGCCCTAACCATTCACACCGTGGCCTTACCACCCACACCGTGACCTCACCACCGACACCGTACCCTCACCGCCCACGCCGTGGCCTTACCACCCACACCGTGTCATTACCACCCACATCGTGACCTCAACACCCACACCGTGACCTCACCACCGACACCGTACCCTCACCGCCCACGCCGTGGCCTTACCACCCACACCGTGCCCTCACTACCCACACCGTGCCCTCACCACCCACACCGTGCCCTCAACACCCACACCGTGACCTCACCACCGACACCGTACCCTCACCGCCCACGCCGTGGCCTTACCATCCACATCGTGCCCTCACCACCCAAACCGTGGCCTCACCACCCATGCCGTACCGGGCAACGGGTCACACCGTGCCCCACCACCCACAGTGTCCTCACCATCCACGCCGTACCATCACCACTCACCACTCGCGCACAAACGCCACTCGCTTGGCTCACACGTGTATTCGCACCGCCTGTAAACTGGCACCGCACTGCACCACAACGTACAAAACGTTCGCCGAACATCAAACACAAAACACGATCGGCACGCTCGCGAAGCGCCACCGTCCGCCACTCTTCCGGCTGGGCGGGGCAGCATCGAGCCCGCCGGCGGCACCGGCACCACTGCACTCTGAGCCGGCACCGAGGGCCACCACGCCTCGGGGCACATCAGCAGTACGGCTGCCACGCTCAGTGTGACCCCTGCCTGGGGTCGCCGCGGGCGGCGGGTGACGAGCGGCCCAGACTTGCCGCAGAGGGCGTCTTACCAGACCCGCGGCAGTTCCAACGGCTCGAGCCGCGGCCGTTCCAACGGCTCGAGCGGGCCCGACGTGCCGCAGTCAACGGTGGTGAACGGCACTGTTGTGGACGCGCATGCAAATTTGCGTGACCGTAGATTGTCTGTCGGCTTGCACTGGAGGATTAGTGGTCTCGGTCATGTAGTTTAGCCGGCCATTAATTTTGTTCGAGACAAGTCTCAGGTAATCGACGTGCCCCTGTCCAAGCTACGGGAGTGGGCTGAAGATGACACCACCCGCGCCCTCTAGCTGTCTTTTGTTAGGAATGTATGACAAATCCCAACCGATGCATTTTTTTTTTCGTGAACATGCTGTGCTAAGGAAGAAAATACATTCACCACACAAACACGGACTGTTAGTTGCAAACAGTTTTAGGTTGACTATAGCAAATAGACCATAGCATCATCTTTCCTACTATAATTTACGGTAGTTGCTGAAGGGTGTTGGAATTGCAGACCCAGTGGGAATATGGTAACGTCGGCAGCTCAGTATGATTTTGATTTATTTTTCTTGAGCAAAACATGGACGAAATTTCATATTGCGGATTGTAACTAACTTCTGTAAACTAGTCCTGTGCATCATCTTAGGAAGCTTACGATCACGCCGGATATCTGCCGGTACATCTAACCGGTCAAATTCTGCGTCAGAAAGTCCACTTAACACCTAACACCCGACTCAAAACACCTTGCCCTATTTGAGGAAATGCGGCGGCGAACAGCTAGGCAAAACATAGCGTGAGCTCTGGCCAACATCTCATTGTGAAATATTCGGCGTAATCCCTTCTACTCTGCAAATAGTGAGCACTCACCAATAAGGTGGTAGAACTATGATCGGACAGCAGGTCGGCGATCACTGGTCGGGCACTGTTACATCAGGTCGGGCAGGGTCGCTAGCTCATCTACGTCACAAATATGCAGGTCCGACGGGCCAGAAGTGGAAAAGCGAATTATATACACAGCGCTGGTCGTTACCTTGTAACAACTATGACGTGAATTGCACGTGGGCAGAATACAAAATTTACTAACTTAACTGATGCTCGACGTACTTGGTAGAATAAAGTTAGCCCCAAAAGAATCGCAAGTGCGAACGCGAGTGAAATGGCCATGCTTATGTCATTCCTACTAAGCAGCACAACAAAAGTAAGCAAAGTAAATACATTTTAGTCGGTAATATTTCCAGCAACGGCGTGGTAGACAGTTAAAGAATGAGGCCAACAGTTTAAAAGAGATGAGTAATTCGCTCCACCTGCTACATTTCTACATCAATTCTAGTCATTAACCTAAGGAGCATTATAAAATAAAAACGGCGTACTTCACGCCAATTCATATCGAGTTGCAACTACTTTGTACTGTCCCGTTGATTTGGTTCCCTGTAGATATTTCGTACAAAATTACTCCTCCTTCGCAACAAAATTTCAGTCCCCTGCAGAATGGCAGCAAAATATCATTGATACCCTTCACACGCAAGACTGCGACTCGAGTCGCCGTTCGGTGTGGACGACCCGCTCGTACATCACGGTGGCAGGATGCACCACCCAATGGCAAACCTTCCCTCGCTCTGCCACGTGCCACCGTAGAAAACGCGCGCGGCTCCGACCCGATCGTCACGATCTCGGGGAGAGACGGGGGGCACACGTGACGCCCGAGCCGTTGGGGCGCCGCAGCACACCTGGCCGCCACCCACTCGACGCCTCTGAACAGACACAAAACATGGCGCGGCGAGTCTGAAAATGGCGCGGCGCGGATGCTGTCGTCTTGTGCCGAGCAAGTCAGCTGGCCACGCGTCGGGGACACAGAGCGCACCACAGCCATGCCGCGTCCAGGGCACCGGGCAGCGCCGCCGCCGCCGCTGCAGCCGCCGCGCCGCGCCACGACACGTCAGGGAAAGCACACCCAAAGCCACATTCACAGCCACGAAGAGGCGCTCCTGGCCGGCTCCCGGAGGGGGGGTGGCAGGCGTCGCTGCACAGCACTGGCACGGAGCAGTCACTGGCGGCATCTGGACACGGACCTCGTCCCAGACGTCACGTGCCGCTCTGCCGCCCCCACAATATACACGCCATGAGGGGGGGGGGGGGCACTGACGGCATCTGGGGACGGGCCGCGCCCCAGGCGTCACGTGTCCCTCGGCAACCTCGCACGACACACACATCAGAGGGCGTGAGCACCACTGACGTCACCTGGATGTGGAGCTCGCCCCACACGTCACGTGCCACCTTCCACTGACGGCGTCCACAGTCAGTTGTGTGGGCACACGCGTCGGGAAGCCCGTGGCGCAACCACACGCACACACGAACTATATGCACGTGCACATGGCAAGCGAACTACACGCACAAGCGGGCGAGCGTCCGAAAGCGACGCCAGCGCGCCGACGACTACAGAGACCCGACCAAGTTTATCGCATTGTCGGCGCACTCTGAGGCAGAGCGGTCGCTCTCGTCTCAGGCGACGCCGGAGAGGTCGCATGGCGCTACGCTCACCACACGGCCCGCGGCGAGTAACAGACGGGGCGCGGCGTCACCGCTCCCGCCCGACCATCTTCCCATCAGGCGGTGGGTCAGCGGTGATAAGCGCGTGTGAGCTCAGTCTGTACACTTCTCACGGCATGGCTGCGGCGGTTCGCAGCAGCTACCCGGGACGAGCGTTCGTGTTGGCCGGCGGTGTTTGCGTGCCACCTCATTTGGTACCACACTGCCCCGATTCTGAGCATGGAAGATGCGAGGGATCATATCCCGTCGAGATGCGTGCTAAAAGCGCCACCTGAAAAAGAGTACTGTGGCTACAGTTTTAAGGACCATGATAGGACCTGGAGTTTTTAATTTGGAAAACTGCAGGCATGGTGCTACGCTTCCAGCTGTTCGCACAGAGTTTCTCCGTTTTTCTCCTTTCTCTCTAAGCTACAGCAAACACTGTTAAACTGAGCGAACGTCCGCAAAAACTATGGTGCAAATCAAGGGACTAATGATCAGATCAATAATACGTGGACATTGATCGCCGCACTACATTACGTCTGCAACACATCAGCACTACATCTACTGAATCCTCGGGTGTTTTTCTTTCTTCTGGCTGTGCGTGCGTTTGCGGGCTCTGGAAGCCCATGGCTTGGTAAAAGGCCTGCTATTCTATAAAAATAGAATTCTTGAACAGCCGTGATATAAATTTGCGGACGATTTGGCGGTGGTTGCAAAAAGTACATCTCACATTCCCATCGTTGGGTCAGCGTACGCTTGAGCTGAGACCGGTGCCGAGGGTTACGCCCTCGAGCCGCCACAGACGCCGCCAATACCAGTCTCACAGTCACACGGGCCAACAGTCTGGAGCACCGCTAGCCTGCAACGGCTGGCGACTCAGCACTCCTGCTCCAGCTCCACACAAAGCCGGACACAGTCATCCAGCACAGCTGATTGCACGAACATTGATGCGGCACAAGAACGCGTACCTCAAGGGCAGCAACACAACAGTAGTGCCCGATCGTGCGCAATCAGATCAGAAGCGTTTTGCACATGTGCAGGTCAGTATGCATACATATCACACAGAGAACCCTGTAGCTTTGATTTCGGTTTTCCACACCAAAGGCAAGCAATACGCGATACCGGCCCGACGGGATTTAGATTAGCTTTCAGCTGACTGCATCGCATCGCCATGGTGGCCTTCAGCATCGTCAAATTGACAGCCGTTGACTGGAATCACGAGAGTTGCCATGGAAACCTGCAGCGTCCGCTGCACGTGCAGACAGTTGAGGAATTCCAGTGACTCAACCGAAAATTTCACAATTTGCGGTCCGACCATTTTTCTTGAAAAGTTGTGTACCGGGGGTTTTAAGGGCGAACAATTCATTTATGGTAAACAAAAAATTCCCCACAAAATATTTCCCAAGATACAGTATTTGCAAATTTCCCAATGTCAGTGAGGAAGCCCAACTTTGACGACCCGTAACTCAAAGGCTAAGAGAGCTATTTCATTTGACTTTGTTGTTGCATTGGGATGAATCAAGGAATAAGTTGGCTATCTCGGATTTTCGATTTTCAATTTATTAGGTCACGTGATTCCGTCACCTAGTTTTTGCGTCGTGACCTCGACCTTTTGGATGTTGAAATTAAAACTTTAGTGTGATGAGCACTTGAGCCCCATTCATGACTTTTCATATACATCAATAAAAAACGTGGGGTTCGACCTGCAAAAAACACTTTTGGGGCTCGCAGTGTCGACACAGCACGCTGTTTTAGACTCCTGCCCGACGATAACTTCGCATCTAGTTAGCATACGGTGTCGAAATGGTCCAGACTGGCCCCTGATGACGAAACTTGTCAGTTGGTTTCTGCTAAACTGACATCAGGTCACAAGGTCACATGGCATTGGGCGTTCAAGGTCAAGTGAGGTTACGAAAACGTTTATGGCTAACGCTTTGCTCCTAATTGAGCAAAAGAGCTGAACTCAACACAGTTGTGTTCGTCACGTCGAGGCGGTTACAGTGATACATGACATGACCCCGACAGGTCAAGTTGAGTCACGTAAACTGGCCAGGTTACCGACTTGATCCAACGGGGCCAGGGCATACCTATGGTGCCATCTTTGTCCAGGGCTTCCTCACAATTATGTTGTAGTGCGCCGGTGTAATGTCTACGGTGCTGTTGGATGAAATTTCCAATGAGATAAAGTTGTCGCTATTAATGGTGGTTACCTCTACGCCGCACAGGAACAAGAACAACCGAGTATTATTTCATGTCATGGGGCATGGCACGACGACTGGTACGGCGCGACGAGACGGTATTGGGGTCAAAGTCCAATGTCCAATGTCCAATCCATAACACTGCGGAGTGCGCCGCCGCGGAAGGGGAGCGCTCTGGTCTCTACCCCTCCCCTCCTTAGGTCGGCGTCTACGTTCGAAAAACATGTGGTCTGGCCAGTGACCAATAGCATGCGCTGCAGACGCTGGAGACGCAAACAACGGATTTTTGACACAGGCATCGCACCACCAACAGTCACTTGTCAGTGGGGAGAGAAGTGACGCCGTGTGAGGATTAGTCATCTGACTTGTCGGCAGCGTTAATAGACGTCCTTTGTTTCGAAGACGGGAACGATGCCTGCTCCTTTCCGCTGTGACCCGTATAAGCGGCGGCATAAGAAGAAAATGCATAAAGGTGTTAGATTGGCACACAAAAATTTGGTCCAGATAGTCAATGATCCCCGGCTACGTGTTGACGGTTATCTGTGCGATACTTGCCGAAAGCGTCTAACGAAGGATCCAGGCAGCCTACCAGAAGAGGAAAACAGTCCGGGCAGTCAAAACATTTCTTGCCGGGCATCTTGTGACAAAGATCAAGTTTTTCTATGTCAAAAAAGAGGAAGTGCAGAAGGCTGAACAGAAGCTGAATGGCCGCTGCACCAAAGCCGTGACGATCAAGGGAAGACGAAAGCACCCTGTGAGTCAGAAAATAATGCGGATCCACGTCCTCTCAGAAGACAAGACTGGCAAGCATGTCAAGGTGTTGAAGTGATATGTTAGCGCGCTGGTGTGTTGTTCTATCGATAGGTATGTGTATATGTCAATAGGCAACTGCAATTGTATCGGTGACCTGCCCTCAGGTCAAGTGACCTAACTTGACCCATCGGGGTCATCCCACGTATCACTGTAACCGTCTCGATGTGACGAACACAATAGCATTGAGTTCAGCTGTTTAGCTCATTCATGGATACAGTTTTAGCCAGAAATAAATTCGTGACCGCAGATCCAATGACCTTGAACACCTAATGTCAATGTCACCTTATGACTTGATGGCAGTATAACAGGCACCAACCGACAGGTTTCGTCGTCGAGAGCCACTCTGAACCATTTCGAAAACGTATGCAAGTAGATGCGAAGTTTTCGCCGGACAGGGGGCCCAACCAGCGTGTTGTGTCAGCATTGCGATGCCCAAAAGTACTTTTTACAGGTCGAACCCCACGTTTTTTGTTTATTCATTTCAAATGGCCTGAATGAGGCTCAAATCGTCATCAGACGAAAGTTATACTTTCAGTAGCCAAAAGGTCAAGGTCACGCGGCAAATGATGTCAGGTCACGTGACCTAATAAGTTGAAAATAGAAAATCCGAGATAGCCAAGTTGCTCCTTGGTTCATCCCAATTCAACCAAAAAAAAAGTTAAATGAAATAGCTCTCATAGCCCCGGGGTAATGGGTCGTCAAAGTTAGACCTCTTCAATGACCTTGGGAAATTTTCCAAGACTATCTTGGGAAATATTTTTGGGGCATTTTTTTTTCATCATAAATGAATTGTTCGCTTTTGAAAGCCCCGGTACCCAACTTTTCAAGAAAAAAAATGGTCGGACGGCACCCACCGGTTGAATTGCCATGGAATTCCTCAGTTCCCATAACAACAGGTGGCGTGAAAGAGCCGACTGTTCACTGCGGACTCGGGTAGTCGCCATGGACACTTACAGTGCTTGTTGCACCTGCAGATGGTTCCTAGGACAACGGGTGGCGTTGAATAGCCCACGGTGTACTGCAGACGCGGGTAGCCGCCGTTCGCGTGACAACGGGTGGCGTCGGACAGCCGACCGCTTACTGCAGAGTCGGATATACGCCATGGAAGCTGGCAGCGTCTGGGAACTGACTGCCGCGGTTCGGACCGTAGCCGTGCAGTGGGAACGGTGTCGTCATCTGCTGTGGCGCTGCCGCGGCTGATGCGTAGCTGGACACCGGGCTGCCCATCGGTGACGTCATATGCTGTGGCGCGGCCGCGGCTGATGCGTAGCTGGACACCGGGCTGCCCATTGGTGACGTCATGTGCTGATGCGGCTGCGTCATCATCGGCGAGGATGGCTCCGTTTTCATCCGCTTCTCTTCGGGGCCCAGGTTGTCGACATCTGCAGATCGGAGTTGATCAGCCGCATGCATGCGTATCCCATCTGCTTACCAAACCAAACGTACGAAAACGAAAGCTCTCGACGAGCAGGGCCCGAAACCATCCCCTAAAATTTCCCCCGAAGTGACGTAACTTGGAGAGTCTGTGTGATCAAGAAAATGTTCTTGGCTCTGGGGAGATATTAAGAACAATTATGTGGGATGAAAAAAGGAAGGTGAAATTGATCATGGCCCCAAAATGTTCGCCCATACAAAAACCAGCATGTTAAGTTTGTGAAATTTCCCAAATTTTAAGTTTTCATTTTTCCTGAATGCTTATTATTCGAATGAGTAAAGCCGGCCATAAAACGTTATTTTAAGTTAACGTGCTCCGATAAAAGTGCTTACTTTCGTCAGAATCTTCAACTTGAGCCCTAATGAGTAAATATGCAGAACTAATGCGTTATCAAAAACGTAAGGAATACAAAATCATCATAAGTTTGGGGCAGCCCCAAACATAAACAAAGGCTGAAAGCTTCATTAAAATATCTTTATCCGCTAAAGCGTGACGATTACTATAACTTTTTTTAAGTGATCTCGCTTGACATTCAGCGCAGGTGACCTGACCTAAGAAATTTCAAACTCACCAAATTGAAGGCATGCCAAATTTCGGCGCACTGCCGCGCTGTTTTTAACTATTCTCCGAAAATCCTAAGAGGGAGTGTGAGGTGACCCTACTCGAGAGAGTTAATGCCAATGATATGCACCTAAAAAACTTCGTGTCGCACCTACCAAGGCCGAACTCATGAGACCAAGTCAAAATACGATTCGGCAAAATAGTTCATTTCAAGTTGATGACTTTTCGACAGATTCCGTTAATGGAAAGGCAATGGAATACAATGTAAAATAGTCCGTGACAAGCTGTTCTCGAGGCAGTTTCAGATTTGTCTTTTATCTTCTTTTTTATCTGAATGTTGACCCTGTTTGACCCCATGTACATCAGGACGAGAAACGACGTAAACCATAACTAAATTCAGCGCAGGTACACTGACATTTCCTCGTAAATAGTCGCTGTTGCAGCCTATAGTGCACGAGCAATGTCCATGATTTCTGATTTTTTTCTTCGATAATACTACTGTGACCTGACCTGATACCGACTTCTAAGTTGGATTGCTACCAGGGAACATTATCATTAATGATACATACCGTGGATAGTGTATCAATCAACAATGATGCTGCACTGTGTAGCTCATTGCGTAGCGGCGCAAAGAAAGGAAAGGTGAAAGGACGACGTGCCAAATTTCAAAGCGATATCTCAAATGGTTCAGAAATTATCTTTCAAAAGTATTATGGGGTCAAATTTGTGTCGCATTGCAAACCATTTCGGGCCACGTGTGTGAATGAATACTTCGTGTCTATCTACATTAATGCAAATTCCTAACTCGCTAAGTTACTAAGAAATAATTCGTTGCTATTTCTTTCCTAAGGATCGCATATTCGAAAGAAAAAACGTATGGACGCGGACGCCGAAAAAGGCCCCGGTGCCTTTTCAATAGAATGATAACTTCGGCAACATAAATCTGTAATATATATATATATATATATATATATATATATATATATATATATATATATATATATATATATATATATGTACATAATGCAATGCAATCTGTCAATCTAATATAATCACACCTCAAATGACTGCCCCAACTGGGACCCCGAACACCTATTCTGAACACCCCGAAACGTACCGTAAATATTTAGAGAAAAACCTAGTAATGTAAACCAATGCAAGATGAAACTGAAACAACGTTCAGCGTATACTGTACGTATTTCTTTGGCTTCCAATATTTTTCATCCACCGGCAAGATGGCGATAATTGTTACTGACTAGCGCCTCCTCTGGCCTGATAACACCAGGCGTCCGTCTCTCATGCTGGTGGCCAGGGTACAGATGGGCAGATGGGTCTGCTCGACCCCTGCACAACCAGCTGGGCCCGCATAGGCGAGCTAACACGAAGGGTGAATTTCAACCGGTGGTGTACGATCCTGGCTACTCGATGGCAATGTTCAATGTTCACCTCAATGGCAACGCAGTACTACGTTCAATGGCAATGTTCACCTCTGAACATTGCCGGCGTGGCAGAGAGCCTTGGGGTTACTGATGGCACAGCTGGCTGTGCAGGCCACATGGTATCATCAGCATCTTACGGATGCAGATGAACGTGCGGCCCGTACACGCGCACTCATGGTTATAGGAAATGCCGGAAGCGTATTGAGGTTTCAAGTGAGGAACCGACAATTCCAAGGCGACCGCGCAACCGACGACCGGCTGCCCCCGGGTGCAACATAACCAAAATGGACTAATGCATCCCGAAATGGGCGCTACATAATCATCATGGACGATGTCCCCTAAAGCCCAAATAAATAACGACGTATCTTAAAACCACAATAATCAGTCAATCAATCTGATCTAACCGTCAGTCAGACTACCCGCTGCCGGTGAGTGCTGCAGCTCCATACTCTGCAGGAACTCCTGAAAGCTGTCCTGCGGCGCCACCGTGTTCGGTTGGTTGACCAGCATGCCGGTCGGCGACTGCTTGCAGCATCGCTCGGCAGCCCAGTCGGGCAGCGCCGTCATCGCGTGGTACCTGCCGACCAACAGTCCCATGGGAGCTGTAGAGCCAGTCCATTCGCTGTTGCGTCCATGGTTAAAGCGCAAAAAACTTCACCTGAAAGCTCGCATGGAATACAATCACGGGTGTTTTGTGCGTGTGCGTGTTCTTAAAACATCACAACCGACTGTCTTATGAGCTGCGATGGGGAGGACGGTGGCCAAACGGTTATAACGCTGGTCTTAGTCGGTACGCAAACGGAGGGGTGTGTTTCTCGGCTCGCGGCACGCACGGCGAACAAAATATATGTGTGTTGTGTGTGGATATCTGTATATATATACACACACACCACACACACACCACACACACACCACACACACACACACGCACACGCACGCACGCACGCACGCACGCACACAGGTGGGCCCGGCGATGTCGATCCACTCACCCCTGAGGCCACTGCTGCAGGTGGGCCCGGTTGAAGAAGCCCGCCTGCTGGTTGCCGAACTGGGCGGCGCCGTAGCTGCCGGCGATTTGCAGCCCAGCCTGAGGGGTGGCAGGCTGAGGTGCCGAGTAGCCGGCGGCCGCCTTCCGGGTAGCCGCGATCTGCTTCCCCGACTGAGGGGTGGCAGGCTGATGCACCGGGTAGCCGGCGGCCGCCTGCCGGGTAGCCGCGATCTGCTTCCCCGCCTGAGGTGTGGCAGGCTGATGTACCGGGTATCCGGCGGCCACCTGTTGTAATCGGTGGTACTCCGTGTAGTACATGGGCAGAGAGTTGGACCGCTGCGGCAGTTTCCGGCCGCCCGGTCCGCCATTGCGATCCCTGCGCAGGGTGGCGGTGTCACGGAGTGTACACGGTGGCAGTGTCACGGAGTGTACACGGTGGCAGTGTCGGAGAGTGCACACGGTGACAGTGTCACGGAGTGTATACGGTGGCAGTGTCGGAGAGTGTACACGGTGGCAGTGTCACGGAGTGCAAACGGTGGCAGTGTCGGGGAGTGTACACGGTGGCAGTGTCACGGAGTGTAAACGGTGGCAGTGTCGGGGAGTGTACACGGTGGCAGTGTCACTGAGTGTACACGGTGGCAGTGTCGGGGAGTGTACGTGGTGGCAGTGTCAGGGCGGTTAGACCGTGACAGTGTCAGGGACCGAACTGAGTGGCAGTGTCGGGGAGGGTACATGGTGGCAGTGGCAGTGTCAGGGATCGTATAGAGTGGCCGTTTCGGGGAGTGCACATAATGGCAGTGTCAGTGTCCGGGGGTGTACATGGTGACAGTGACAGTGTGAGGGAGTGTACATGATGGTAGTGGCGGTCTCTGGGAGTGTACTGGGTGACATGTTTTTGGCCAAGGGAATGTCGTGTGCGAACCGTTACGTTTTCAACACGCTCAAGATGATTTGGAGACTTCGACTCGGGAGACCGTGTGCCACGCTTTTTGGGAACCTTAACATTGACCATATGGCCTGCGGACAGACGGATTTGGACAGACTGACGGATATAGTGACTTAAAAATAGCCCCTCGCCAATAGTCTGCTACCAATCAAGGCGTTTAATCCTGAAGTTCGAGCGGGCGCTAAATGGTCTCGTAGTCGGAGCGCCATTAAACCCAAATAATCGATCAATCCTTTAGTTCAAGCAGGCATTAATACTTCTGCATGATTGCATTAAATATAAACGTTCTCACCCATTGAACTCATTGTGCTGGAGAGAATGAGGAACATCGATTCTGGTACCATCAATTACTTAGGATATCGATGTTCTTCCGGTGTTCCACAACTGATCAGGCTGTCTCTGGGCGCTAAATAACGTCAGCGCTAAAACGCGTTGTCGGGCTTTTCAGCCCAAATAATCGATCGATCAGGCTGTCCCCCCACACACACATCAAAATCGAGATGAACACACCACCACCAGACATGTTTCCTGTCCATAAGCAAGAGCGTGGAGGAGTTCTCTAAAACAGCGACTCATTTATGAATGGTGATTTTCTAGCAGTGGCGCAGCCAGGATTTTCCCAGGGGGCCCGGATCAAATTTGTTCTTGTAATTAAGTACGGAAAGCTTCGGGTTCGAAGCCCGCTTAAAATGTTGAGGTTTCCATGGTGAGAATCTCTTAAGTTTCTCAATTGATCAGGTGTATTTTTCGTTGCTAAGGGGGGGGGGGGGGGTCGGGCCCGCAGGTCCTCGCCTCCCCTTGGCTGCGCCTCCGTTCCCTAGCACGCATGGAAACTCCAGGTTATGGGGTTCAGAATCCTCCTTCATTTGCCAAAAGCAAGTTTAACATTTGGCCTGTGGCATTGTTAGATACCCCAGGGCCCATAATGCACCGCAGAGCCTCGGGGCTGGACAGAGGTGTCATCTGATGGTGTCTACAACTTAACACAAACAGGGGGGCCTGTGCAGGGTCAGAAGCGAAGCAACCATCAACGGAAATGGTGGCAGCTGTCTCATCAATCACCATCGTGGCGGCAGAGCTAAAAAAACCTCCGATATGGTAGATGGGGTCGGCGCCCAAGTGGTTATAACTATCAGCAATTTCGGCGACCAAAATTACCTAAATAGCTTGGCAATGTCAAGAGCTGGACAATTATGTCTGCTGGAGTGACTGCTTTCGTAAATTATATTTCCTGAAATAGTTATACTCTGACAAAAGATAGTTTGCTAAAATAAGTATGCATGAGGAAGAGCCCATTTGGAGCAAAAGCACGTTGGCAACAGTTTCTAGCCATCCCTGTGACTTTATAAGCTACTTCTAGTTTTTCATTCAGCAATTGGATGGATTTCATATCCTCAAGCACATGTCAAGAATGCGAACAGAAATCTGCTCGCAAAAGCACCACGCTCCACCGGAGCGTCGTTTTCATCGGCGACCGGTCGGCGACGACTGTACAAAATCATTGGGGAAAACGCCTGACTGCTAGCGACGATCTGGTCGCCACCGTGGCCGCTTCGCTGTCGCCAAACCGCCAGCACATTGTCCTGTTCGGTGCGACGAGAACCGCTGTCGCTGGCGGAATGAACCAATCACAAGCCAGCATTACGATTGACCTTCGATTTGAACTTCTGGTTCGTGTTGCTCGAATGTGATGGCGGTAAATTGACGGCTCTGAAATATAGATTCTTTTTGTTTACTGCGCTAAGCCTTGTTTTGTGTACTCAAAACCAGGCTGCTGTGCGATATTACAGTGCACCTGTTAATAGCGTCTTTATCGCGATGATCAAGAGTGAAGGCAGCAAACTGGAGGGGCCGAAGAAGCGAGCTAGGCGCAACGCATTTTGCACGTATTGTGACTTCTATGGGTCATCTCAAAACTTGCCCAAGTATACAAGGCGTAAACATCCAGGCATGCCCGCAAAGGAAAAGAAGACAGGCCCATTGGATGGATGGCTACAGAGTGGTAAGTCTTCCTGGACAGTAGGCAAATATACTAGGCTTCACCTGTTTCACACCAGTACTTAAATCATGCTTGTTTTTAGCATGTTGAAATCCGAGCTTTTATTGGGTGCAAAATGACCTGTTGCTACACCTTAAAACCATAAAAAATTGTCATAGCTTTTATCATAGTGTGTGAATTAATGAGATCCACTATAACTGAGTATGCAACATGCGTATTAAGGAGATCCACCATAACTGAGTGCATATTGAGCTCATGGTGAGCATGTTTCTATTGAAAGACTTCTATATGTTTGTAAAGTGGTCAGACAAAATTGTTACAAGAAATTTTACTTTGACAAGTGTAATGTTATGCATGCTGGTATGCAGCATGTAAGCCAGAAAGAAAACATTTGGTATGTTTGGGCAATAAGTATAAATGTGTCATATGAAGTGAAGAAGTTATCAGGAAGCTACTATGCATATGTCGGGCCACATTTGGAAATTGCATTAAAGCCGGATAATCTAGTTATGACAGATTGTTGGCTTTTAAAGATAGAAAAGAGGGCAACAAATATGGTTAATGATTTAAGCAGCCTTGGTCCATGGTCAGCAGAAAGGATAGGCAAGGGAAATGTTTGAATTTAACAGATATGGTGTAATTAGAGGCCAATAATTCCAAATCAAGATGAATCATCGTAGTACAAGGCTAAGAGTAAGCAAGCAAGGGGTCAGTACTGGGGCCACTACTCCTCATTATATTTGTAAATAACATTGAAAGTGGCCTAAGCAGTAAAGTTTTGAAATTTGCAGATGATTTGAAGGTCTTTAGGGCAATAACAGGTCAAGATGAGCATATCTCGCTGCAAAAAGACTTAGACGAACTTGTGAAGTGGTCCGAAGAATGGCAAATTAAATTTAATTTTGATAAGTGCAAAATCATGCATGTAGGTAAGCAGCATATGAAGGCTCCATACTTGATGGGAGGCCAAGTGCTGTCAGTGACTCAACAGGAGGAGGATTTAGGTGTTATTCTAAACACAGAACTGGGGGCATCAAAACAGACCAAGGAAGCCAGGAAGAAGGCACTGAGAATGCTCGGGGCAATAAATAGGAATGCATCATACAGAAGTGAGGAAGTGATCAGGAAGCTTTACTGTGCATACGTCAGACCACATTTGGAATACTGCATCCAAGCTTGGTCTCCTAGCTATGAAAAAGATTGTTGGCTTTTAGAGAGAGTACAAAAGAGAGCTATAAAAATGGTTAATGGCATAAGCAACCTGGCATATGAGGAAAGATTGAAGAAATTGAATATGTTTTCACTTAGATATAGAAGGCTGAGAGGAGATATCATCGAGGTCTTTAAATTTGTCCATGGTCTGGAGAGGGGATACCTTGGCGAAATGTTTGAATTTAACAGAAATGATGCAATTAGAGGTCATAAATTCAAAATTAAATTAAAACTACAGCAGAACAAGGTTAAGGCAAACTTTCTTCACCAACATGGTAGTAGAACACTGGAACTAGCTGCCATAAAACATCGTCAGTAGCAGCACATTGTACATCTTTAAAAACAGCATAGACAATCATTATAAGAATAGAGGGCTTGCTTTTCAGTATTACTGGGAGGGCTGATTGACAGATTTGGTGGGCAACTGGTTCAGTGTACAGAGTGCAACCAAGAAGGGCCCTTGTGGCTCATAGTTGCACTAATCTTTTATGTCTTTATGTCTTTATGTCTAAGACAATCTTTCTTCACCGACAGGGTAGTTGGTCATTGGAACCAGCTAGCAGACTCCATTAACATCCTTATAAATAGCATATGCAAATATTATTATGAGAGAGGGGTTATTTTCTAGCATTCCAGGGATAGTTAATTCACATTTGACAAATCTGGTGCCCAACCAGTCCCTGGTGTTCACAAAATCCAACTCAGAAGGATTCCTGTGGCTCGTAGGTGCATTTATTCTTTATGTCTCTGCTTTTATGTCTTAAAATAAAGTACATGATGCAGTAGGCTCTCATGAAAGGTGTACTACGGCATTGCATGAAGCTAAAAATAATTGGAGATTCCACTTAGTATCATATTTTGTAGGTATTTTAACAAGAAGAAATTACAGCAGATTGGAAAAGGGCAAATGTAGTTCCTATTTTTAAGAATATATGACAGGGAATGTTCCAAATTGTAGACCAGTATGCAAGTCTCGCATCCCTGGTCTGTAAGGTAATTGAAGCAGTTGCTGAGGATAGCATGGTAGTTTTCTGGAAAGAAACAGATTGATTTGTGATATTCAACATTATTTTAAGAATGATTCATCATGTCTGACAAATCTCTTGAAATTTTTTTATTTTGCTACAAACCTAATGTGGAAATAGTGTTATAGTTTTAAGATCAACAGCAGCTAATGATGCTGAATGACACAAAGTCTTGTGGAAGATGTTCTTACAGGAGTCAGCCAGTGGTCATTACTGGGATCACCATTGTTCATTGCATTTGTAGATAGTATTGAAAATGTACAGCCAGAAAGAAGGTACAAATGCTTGGGGCAATAAATTGGAATGTATCATACAAAAGTGAAGTAGTTATAAAAAAGCTTTACTGTGCACATGTCAGGCTGCCTTTGGAATACCATGTTCAGGCTTAGGGCACCTGGTTATGCGAAAGATTGTTTGCTCTTCAAGAGAGTGTAAAAGACGGCAACAAAAATGGTTAATGTCTTGTTAATGTGTAAACAACCTAGCACACAAGGGAAGGTTTGAATAATTCAATATTTTCTCTCAGTTATAGAAAGCTGAGGGGAGATACAGTCATACTGCAAGCAATTTGTCAAATTTAACAGAAATGATACAATTAGAAGTCATCAATTCAAAATTAAAGTTAGCCATAGCAGTTCATAGCTAAGAGAGCCTTTCTTCACCAACAAAATAGTTGAATATTGGAAGTAGCTACCTAACTTCATTGTTAGTGGAAGTGCTCTGAGCATCTTTTAGAATAATGGAAAATATTTGTCATTTAGTGACATTTGTCATTTGCCAATGTATTGATACCTGCACTGATATGTGTTAATTTTGGCGTAGCTCCTGGATTGGACGCACCCAGCGATGCAGCTCCCAGGCGGGACGCACCAGGCGATGCAGCTCCCGGGCGAGACGCGTCCAGCGACGCACCTCCAAAGCGGGATGCACCAGGCGACCCAGCTCCCGGACGGGACGCACAAGGTGATGCAGCTCCCAGGAGGGACGCACCAGGCGATGCAGCCCCGGGCGGGACGCACCCAGCGATGCAGCTCCCAGGCGGGACGCACCAGGCGATGCAGCTCCCGGGCGAGACGCACCAGGTGATGCAGCTCCCGTGCGAGACGCACCAGGTGATGCAGCTCCCGGACAGGAGTCACCCGTGGATTCAGATCCAGGCCAAAACGCACCCGGCGGCGCGGTTCCCGGGCAGGGTGCGGCCGGCACGTCTCATCGTGCGGTCGAAGTGTGTGCGTGCACGGCCAAGATAGGGAAGCTGGAGTCAACAGTCTCCCGCCTCTGTCAACTGATGGAAGGGCCTCGCATCCATGGTGATACCGTCATGCATGAAGTGAGTGATAAGGATGAGCTCGAGGCCCTCAAATTTGCAAGGGATCTCGAATCTTTTATCCATGCCTCATCCTATCACCTCAAGTGTGTTCCAGACCTCGGTGTCATCTACTGTGACGTCTGCAACCCGGATTTCAGTCCTAACCAGCTTCCTGACATAAAATCCACCAACGTCGCTGGCGTCTACCGATATGACTTCTCTCTCGGGACGTCCTTTCCAAAGCCCATGCCACTTCCTCGGTCGTTCGTGCTGCTCAAAGCATCATTGAAATGCCACCTGACGTCCACCAAGCACAAGGAGTATATGCTAGCAGATGAAGATAAGAGCACCAGAAAGACGAAGGAGAACAAGGAGGCAGCAGATGTCAGCAAGCGAGTCCTGCGTGTGGCCTATCACGTGCTGGAGGAGTCACTGCCGCAGACTGAATCTGAAAAGCTAATCGTGTTGCTGAAGCTCAGTGGTGCTGATGTGGGCAACATCTGCCACTCATCTGTTCAAATGGCACGATTCCGCGATGCCTTCGCTGATGAAATTCTCAGCGCCGTGACCCGTCACGTTGAGTCTTCGCCATGTGTTGCGCTTGTGGCAGACAAGGTGACCCTGAATCACCGCACCATAGACATTACCGCTGTCATAACCATCGTTCCCCAGGCGCCTGATGATGCAATGTTCCAGGCTTTAATCGTCGGCGCTCCTATCGTGAAGAACCACGACGGTGCTTCACTGGCGGAGGAGTGGCTGGCGACAACTGCCTGTGTAGGCATCAAGCGCGTGGAGCAGCTGGCGGAATATGTACAGATGGTCAGTACCATCAGCAAGGTGTGCCAGTCCAGTTTCTGAGGAAGTTGGCCAACAGCGACAAAGACCTTGCAGTCCGCTCAAAGCCGCCCTGTGTGCCATGCTTTTGGGATGGTGCGCACCTACTCAACTTAGCAGATGGGAATGCCAGGTCAGCCCCAACCTGCAGATGGGTAAACGACACCATCACCATGGTCTCTCGCATGACAAAACGTTTCACCCATGGTAAGGGATATGAGGAAGGGATAGCTGGTTGCTTGTGGGGAGAGCATGGGGTTGGCCACGCGCAAACCACTCCTCTGGTCAGACACACGGTTCGCCCCACATGTTGCTAAAGTGTTCAAGGCGTTTATCACCAATCTGCCGGCTACTACTCGTGCCCTCGAAAACCGTCTGCAGAACTCCAAGGCGAAGGAAAATATCCTGGAGGAGATCGAGGAGGAGCTCAAGCTCCTGAGAGGGCGCGACTCCACCTTCAGGGTTCGTGTATCAGCACTGCTTGATGTCTATGCAGTAGTGGCACAGCTCAGCAGTGCACTGCAGGACGTCCAAAGGCTTCCATGGGAGCGCCAGGAGATTTTCAGTGAGAAGATGCAGCAGCTTCGTGCGATGGCGGCTGTGTTGCCACGTGACAGCATCAGGGCAGGAAGTGCGCCGCTGGATACTGCAGGTATCCATGCCGCTTTAGAAGAGGGAAACCCGGAGGAGATTGCAATCTGCTGGCAAAACATGGCGGCATTTAGTGGAAATTTGACGGCAAAGCAGGTAGCCAAAATATCAGGTTTTCTGCAAATCTTGTGCCGGCATTGTGAGCGGCGCGAGGCTGGTGTCGATGCCAAGGGCGACAGTAAGGGCTGTTACAATGGCAAGCTCTTGCAGTCCATGGCAGACATCGAGTTGGTGGCCAACTTGGCAAGCCTCCAACGGTCTCCAACTTCTAGTATCGTTGGGGACATAGCATGTGCTATTGACCGCCTCAGAGGTCGCCGGCTCATCCCGGACGTTGTCCCACCAGCTGCCGTGAAGGAGGCGTATGTCACGATGAGTCGGAGCTGCGCAGACTCAAATCAGAAACTCCTCAAGCTCCTCTGGCAGCGTGCTCAAAGCAATGTCGCTCTCCAATCCTACCTCAATGTAGTCATCAGGCTCTGGCTGATGAGCCCGCCCGAGAGCGTAGTAGAGAGCATGGGCAGCTCAGTCAAGGCCGTCTTTGGCATTCATCGGCAGCTAGACCACCAAAACGCAGCCAAAGAGCTGATCATCCGATGGAATGGTCCCGACATGTGCCACTCCGATTGGCTGATCCGAAAGGTGCAAGCCAAGCACCGATTTAACTTCAGTAGGCGCACTTTGAGCCTCAAGTCAACACTTGAGGGAAAAGTTATCGCCAGGCACAAGGAAACAAAAAATCCTCAGGACTATCTGTACTGTAATTAAAAATCGCGCTTCATGCTACTGCCTGACGAGCCTGCTGTGTTACCAAACATGTGTTACCAAGCGGGTCTGGCATGTACTACCTAGCGGATCTGCTGCCTGACGTGTAGCCTGGCGGATCTGCTGCCTGACATGTTTGTTGTGTGGTGAGTCAGATGCCCGGTGAATCTGCTGTGCACTTTTTTGTCGAATATATTTGTGTCTCATGCAGCGACGAGATAAAATGTTGGCCTGCGAGGCAAATGGTGGGTTCCACACGGCGCTCGTTGCGGTCGGTCAAGTTTGGCTGGTGACCAAACAAAAAGGTTCTAGTTATGATACTTCTTCGCCACTGTTGAGCCGTCGAAAACGTGTCCTCGTCCATAAAAACGCACATTTTTCTCCGGCGACCAGATTGGTCTACATAGGTCCGACGGTGACCACCATTTGCTTTTTTTTACCTCTGCGTGTCGGAAAACACGTCACCCACCTCCGCCTGCGAGTCAGACTGTCACCCCCCCCCCCGACCTGCGAGCCACGAAGTCGCCCTCATCCACCTACGAGCCACTCTGTCACTCACTGGCTGATCTGTGGGGGGGGGGGCATGCTCCCTGAAAAGATCGATTTCCACTGAACTTATGCACGAAAATGGCATTTTCTCGAAATCTGAACAGAAGAGAAGAAGAAAGACATACTTCAGTATATAAAATATTGTCGTAAACTGACCCATGGAATGAAATCTGAAGTTGTTCCACATCAGAAAAGAAAATGTGAAATTGTCCCCCCACCATCGCCATCAAACTGATCGACACCGGCCTTCTGGCTCTGGCCAGGTACGTCATCCACCTCCGCGCCCCAATCGCCAGTGTTTCACCTCGGCTGCCCTGTGTCGGCGCCATGTGAACAACGCAGAGCAGCGCAGAGCAGCGCAGAGCAGCGCAGAGCTCCACGGAGCGGCGCGGAGCCATGCTCACCTGGGGCCGTACTCGCTGCGGTGGCGGCTGCGCGAGGCGTCGAGGAAGTCGGGAGCCGCCGGGTACGGGTTGACGTCGATCTCCTTGAACTTGTCCACCACCTTGTTGAGATCGGACTCGGGGAACCGGATCCTGGCCGGGCAGGTGGCCGTCAGTGCGAACAGCGCCGCCGACAAGCCGCAGAGCAGGTGGAGCTCAGTGCAGTGGCCGTCGCGAGCGAGGCCAACGCTCGATGTGACGGTCGGACGCGCTGCCCGCCGGACAGCCGGTCGGCGGCGCCGGCTCCACTCGTGACACAGCTACCCAGTGTCGGCAGCCACGGTGCGAAGGCGACAATTTATCCACGGCAGGTCGCCAGCTGGGAGCAGCTTAAGCTGCAGTTTAAGCATCGAATTCACCGCTGCTGTCAGGATTTCTGGCAAAAAACATCGCCCATAATGCTGTTTTGTGCCAAGCAAGGCTCTGACTTTGAAGCTTCTGGCTGACTCTGAAGGTACCGACACTAATAATTACAAGCTAGGGCGAGCGCGGTATTGTCATACAATTGGTAAACTCGACAACACATGAAACGACACGACCGCCACGGTTTTCATCGCTCGATAACTCGCAATTTTGAAGAACCAGCAACTTGATCCCTACAACACACTAATTTCATTAGAATTCGAAAACTGTTCTGCGTCGCCACATGTGCATTGGTCAATCAACGAACTATTGTAATTCACTTTGTATAGGACGTCGTGTGTCTTAGTTCTGATACTTGCATTCCGCGGCTATTACAATACTAGGTTCCGCCGAGCCATTTTTTTTCTCTAAAATACATGACAGTGTTTGATATGATGGATACAGATATTTTCATGAAACTGTCAGTGTTTCCTTATCTTTAGGGACGCAAGAAACGTACCAGAGGAATTTGCCTCTTTTTCGGTTTTTAACTACTCATTAATTTCACATATTTGCCTATTAGAGTTCAAATCGAAGATTCTGGCTAGAGTAAACTTTTTTTTTGTATTACAGCAAGTTGACTTCAAACGTTTTTCCTGAAGGAAAAACGTTGAAGAAATAATTAAAGAAAATGTAAATGAAAGAAAAACGCACAATTTTGAAATTTCAAACAAATACAATTTTAACTTTGGGTGGCCATTTTTATGGTCCTGATCGATTTCGCTGTACTTTTCTGATTCCAAATATTTTTGTCTGAAATACTCCCAAAAATTAACTCCCCAGAGCAAAAACCTAATGTAAGTCATGAAAATCTAGCCCCCCTAGTGACGTAACTATTGGGGATTTTTGTTTGTGGGGTAGTGTCGGGCCCTACTCATCCGCGCTTTCCGATGCCACCTTTTTCGTTTTCGTGCGACCCTTAGCTCGGATATTAGAGGGGATTCCTATCACTCCCCAGAGACGGGGGAGGATCTGACCGGAGATAGGGTTAACGCACAGCACAGTACAGCATTGCACATCCTATTTGACAGACAGCTTCTCTTGTCTGCCAATTGATCGTTTATGCTTACTTTTATTAATTCGCACTCGTCTTTAAAAAAAGAGAATTGGTACACTTGAGATTCCGCGGCATATGCGCATGCGAAAAAGGAACATTTACTATGCTTGACGCATTTAGGGGTTAAATGGGATGGAAAATGTAATACAACCTCCATTATCCAATTGTATGCATCCACTCGAACAATTTCTTCGTAACTCAGTCAAAAAAACATTTAAAAAAAGATACCCTTGCGATTTAGGCCAATGGGTGGAGAGCTTTCTTCTGTCGCCATTTTTACAGTCTCCCCTATCGGCTCCTATTGGTTATATTTTGCCTGTCTCGTCCTGAATTCTAAATCATATCAATTAACGGTCGCCGTGAGATACCTTGCACGTGCGTTCCGAAAAATAAACGTCTGAATTCCCAATTTAAACAGCTGCCGCACCGGTCGCTAACCTGACTGGGTACATTGGCCCTGGTTGCATGCGATGCTACTGTTGGACAGATTTTGTTTCTAGCCATAAATACACTTCGCGCGTGGTATTTTACTCTTTGCTCCTTTCTGATAAAGAACGATGGGATAACATGGTAGTTGTTTTACTAGGCTGTTGTCCGTAGTGAGTGGACGACCCAACAAGATAAGGCTATGTTACACAAGATTAATCCTTAATCCTTGCAAGCCCGTCTCTCCGATCAGATTCTCACACCTGTCTTGGGGGGAGGGGGTGATAGTAACCCCCTCTAAAATCCAAACTAAGCGTCGCACTAAAACGAAAGAGGTGTCAAGGGAAAGCGCCCGACGAGTAGAGACCGGATCCACCCCCAAAATGTTTCCCCAAAAATGACATCACTAGGGGGATAGATTTGCACAATTTTCACGACTTACGTTATGTTTTTGGCTCTGGGGAGTTCATTTTGTGGGATATTTTGTGAGATTTTCATTTTGATTTTCATTTTGTGAGAGAAAACATATATGGAAGCAGAAAAGGACAGCGAAATCAACCACGCCCATACAATGGTTTGACCCGCAAAAAAATGAAAATTTTGATTTTTCAAGTTTTCTCTTATTTTCCTCTTCTAATTGGTAGAGCAGACCGAGAAGCGTTGATGGAAGTCATCTTGCTCCAATAAACATTCTTACTTTAGCCACAATCTTCCATTTGAACTCTCGTAGACAGATATGCAAAAATGTATATGCGGTCAAAAACTGAAGAAAAAGAATGAGAAAAAAATGTATCTCGTACGTTTTGTTGCATCCCTAAAGACAAGCAAACGCTGAAACTTTCATTAAACTATCTGTATCCGTTAAAGCGTGACGATTGGTTGAACTATCTTTTGGATGTGACCTCACGTGACCTAAATTAAATCGTTGACCCTAGATGACCTGACTTCAAAAGTTTGACATAACATGCCAAGTTGACGTGGGAAAAGCTATGACGAATTTCGGCGCGCTATCACGCGCCGTTCGTTCCCTATCCGCGAAAAACCTGAGAGGGGGTGCTTGAAGACCCCCCGGTACGGCGCGGGTTAAGTTCATCATTTCGTCCCCACTCGCCATAGCAACCGACTACCGAACCGAGGCGTCATATTCAAGAAAAGAAAGGGAAAGAAATAAAGGGTGGGTGGGTGGGTCGATGGGTGGGGTTATCCCGTCCTTCACCGAAGAATGGGTGGAGTTTTGGAAGTGGAAGTGCTCGAGCACGACATAAGAGTGACTACGCGTCGCCTAGTTTGTAGAAATTCGCCATTAAACAACGATAAATTTCGGAAGACAGGAACTTTCCACTTGATTCGCCGAAGGTTGGGGAGGTACGTCCCCTTCGTCTCCCCCTCCTCCGACCCCTGCGTCGTAACCCCGCGCACAGACGTGCAAGTGCAGGGCGGTGCCGGCGGTTCCGCTCACGTGTTGATAGTGTGCGCCTCAGTGAGGGCGCGCAGGTCTGCCAGACGGTGCAGCATCTTCGGGTAGAGCAGGCGCGCGTTGTCCTCGCCGTAGTACCAGTTCATGTAGCGCCGGATGAGGCCCGTGTAGTGGTCCTGGGTGCACACGGTGGTCCGTGAACGGCGGTGCGGTCAGTCGCGATGGGTGGCGATTGGGTCGGAAGTGGTTCCTGGTCGGGTCCGAAATGGTTCGTGATTGAGGCGGGAATGGTTCGTGATTGAGTCTGGAATGGTTCGCCATCGGGTCCGGAATGGTTCGTGATTGAGTTGGGAATGGTTCGTGATTGAGTCTGGTGGAATGGTTCGCGATCTGGTCCGGAATGGTTCGTGATTGAGGCGGGAATGGCTGGTGTGTTGCACTGGCGTGTGTATGTTGAATGTACAGTGCGTGTGCACGTACAGCTGTAAGTGTCGCTGCCACTGCGGTCCGCAGACGCTGAGCGGAAGTTGTGGCAGTGGGTGTCTTCGCAGGGAAACGCCAGCGCCCGTCGTCCGAAAGCACGGCGTTCACGAGCCATGCGAGGTTCGAAGCATATCGGCTCGATTCCCGTCACTGTAGGAAGCAGATGGTGGGAAAAAAATCCACTTAGTGCACTTGCGGGGGGGAGGCAGGCACTGACTGCTGTGATGGAAATGATAATAAATAACGTACGCATAATGGAAACAAGTTGGATTGGCTGCTACGTCATGCATTCATACAAGCTAGGGATAGACATACATATTTAGGCTTAGGCTCACCCGCACATGATGTACACGTGTGTATCGAGCAGGATGCAATACAGTGACTGGAGACTGAGCCTGCACTGAGCGCGGATAGGCCGGGACCAACAGCTGACCTGTATTTTGCTGACAGCCGTGGAGTCCTTGAGGCCTACTCTGTCCGACGAGTACAGCACCACCATCTGCAGCAGGATCAGCGTCTTCTCGTCTGGGTTCATGCCCCTGATGCCCTGTCGAAATGATAGCGAGTTAGGAGCGGCGCCACTCCCCCTGCACGTGGTGATGCACTCAGACCGAATGAGCGACACTTCACTCTACATGAGGTGATACACTCAGACCCAATCCCTGCAAGCAGACGAAAACGAACAGCGCGGCGTAGCCGGCGTAGCGAGGATATATATATATATATATATATATATATATATATATATATATATATATATATATATATATCCTCGCTACGCGGCTACGCCGCGTGTTCGTTTTCGTCTGCTTGCAGGGATTGGTCTGAGTGTATCATATATATATATATATATATATATATATATATATATATATATATATATATATATATGTAAAGCCAAATGGACAGATAGGTAGAAATAGGGCGCTAATTTAGAGCTTGGAAATTTCGGCTAGCAACTGGATCGTGAGCATCTTCAGCTACCTGGATGGTGTCGACGTATCGACCACATGTAGTTTCAGAGGTGGATGGGGAGGAGCTCAGCCTCGCCCCCAACCGCCATCAAAGAGGGATCAAATAGGTGTTTTCCCCTCCCACTCAAGTACAAGGGTGTTATCACAGAAGCATAAACTGAACTCGCTGGACACAACTGAAAAGAGCGATCGTTAGAGCTGAAACTGTTACGCGGAACAGCAGTTTTTATTTACACAGATGCATTTGATATGAAATCAATCTGGCACCACTGCAATCATTGTTTTTGGCGCAAATCTGAGCAAATGTTTCCAAAATTTGTGCAGCTGGATAACGGCAACGTTTCAGTGAGGTTCGTCAGCCAACTAACAGTGGACTGTCGTAGTCATGCCATTTCTCCTGGTTCGTCGAGTACTTGGATTTTTTACTGGAAAATATAACTTAATAATATCCTTATTTTCCCGAATACCAAAACACAGCGATCAAAACTTGGGGACACTTTCGTTTTGGAACGAGCTTTGCTCACTTGGGTTCAGATGAGCTTGGTGGCTTGCCAAAGTTGTTACCACCACAAAACGACCGACTGGTTTCGTCATCGATGCCGACGCACTCTAAACTCTGTTACAACCGTGCCAGTGAACTGGAATTCCCCGAATGGATGGTGGGATGATACCCCATACCAGCGCAGCTCAGCATGCGCTCCATCCACGTAACACCACCCAAGCACGGCTTAGAGATTCGAAGGAACCAGTTATTTCTACTTGGTGAACTGATGGCCGTCAAGTTAGCAGGTGCAATTTGTCATTGCGGTAGCTACAAGACCTGTGCACAACACCGGGCACGGCAATGTCACGCCGTCGCTCTGGCGGGCCCAAGACGTCTGTCCCTCAGGCGCTCGCATCCGTCCGGATCCCACCCGCAAGATAATGGTCTCGTCCACCACACACCACGGTGAGTGAGACGGAGCAACCTTTTCGGACAAACTCTTTTCTAATGTGATCGGCACCCGCTAGAATGTCATATTCTACCTCCCGCGCAAAATTAATTTGTCTCTGGGAAGGTGGCGGATGCACTGGCGGTCTGTGGTGGTGTTGGACCTTGTAGTCGGGTGGTGAGACGCTCCGACCGGCTGTTGGACGATAGCGACGTCGAAGTTTTAAGTCTGGATCCGCGTCTTTTCGAGGCCATTTATCATCTGTGCGCGCACACCACCAAGACTTAATATTATCAATCGCAGTCAAGCAGTGTCGTGCTGATAATGTCTCGCGAGAGATTCCGGGTTTTCGGCCGGGTAACGAGCAAAATGAAAAAGCGTGTCGTAACGGGAGGAATTATTTCCTCCTTTACACTGGTGCCTTTACACTGCTATCTTTACACCGATACCTTTGCACTGCTACCTTTACACTGACGCCTTTACACTGATACCTTTACACCAATACATTTATATCGACACCTTTACACAGATACCTTTACATCGGTACCTTTTCACCAATACCCTTTGATCGACCCAGACCAAGTTCGTCGCACCAGCCAATTCGCTGAGCTGACATAATTTCAAAAGGTCCTCTACAAGGTCATTTTCACCAATCAACCAGATGAAGTTCGTGACGAGTTCCTCACCGAAAATGTATTAATTTTCGCCTGTCCTTCCTGCATCGAGTCCCCGAGGAAATATCTCATCACAGTATCTCAAAATGTTCGAGGGTACAGCTGGTAGGCGACTTCAGGTGTATATATCCCAATAAAACTTCAACCTGCGAAGCCTACGTCATTTAGAATACCCTTCCAATTAGGCGAGGCGGTACCTCAAACTAACTGGCAGAGTATCTTGATCATCGCAGTCATGCCGACTCAATGGTAATGAGCCTCCATCACACTTTCCATTTGCTGTTATTTGTCTTCTGTCACGACTGCATCTTAATCACATCCATAATAAAAATGTGACGGTTATGTCCACTGCCAAAACAGAAACATGGTAGGGTACGACCACGGGTGTATACTCCTGAAAATTATTTTGGTGGAAAAATACATGAAGGCTATAGGCAGACCTATGTTGATTGGTGGAGGGGACACACTCCATAGGGTCCAATGGTAAAAGTTAAAACTTGACATGTTTTCGGGGACTAAGCCAACGCTGAGGAGACACCCGGCACCTCAAAAGTACATAAACACCTCAGGATAGGCCGATAGAGACACAATCACACGCGGTCGTGTTATGCAAGTACGGACTTGAACAGAGGGAAGACCGGCCAGAAAACAAAACGCAGCTTGATGTTTTAAGATGAGTGTTCAGCTGTGACTAATACTCCAACGCACGGGAGGTGACCCTGGTCACGCCCAGGTAAAAAGCATCAATGTAAGATCACCAACAAAGGTGGTGTTGCCAGAAGAGAAAGTTGCTATCATAGAGTTGGCTATCCAATGCAATTTGTGACATAAAGTTGCTGCGATTGGAATACCCATCAATATGCCTTTAGATGGGTTATTTCCGACGAAATTCGTGTTCCAAGTCGATTCTGCTTGTAACTTGTCATGAGTTTGGCTGAGCTAAGTGCACAAGCTTATGTTAACAACGGGAAGACTGGCATTTCCACCACATCAGTCGATGTCGCGATCGCAACATCAGCTGCGCGCCCACACCTCATCTGGTCATTGTTGGTGCGACTCCGGGCGGAGCTGCTAGCGGCCGCAGCACCGCCGCCTACCTGCACGAACATCTGGTGGTTGTGGTACAGCTCCTCGGTCACCAGCGTCTTGATGCCGTCAATGGCCACCGTCGGCGCCTCGGTCGCCTTCAGGTCCGTCTTCAGCGAGAACGTCTGGTCGTCCTTGAACACCATGGCGCCTCGTAGTATCACCATCGCGAGCACTCCTGGGGTCAGAGGTCGGGAGCATTCATGACGTACATAGTTGGTGGTTGCTGATTTTACGACACGTCGACCGTTGAGCCATGTAGCGTCGCCAAGCTCTCACGCCGACTGGTCGCGGGCGAAGAATAGCAACAGGTGAGACTCGAACCCACAATCTCTCGATTGCGAGACGGGTAGCTTACCCCTAGTCTACTGGTCCACACAACCAGAGTTAATTTAGTGCCAAAATTAATAACGTCCAAAGATCACATTTCTGGGTGTGACGATATATCCCCGTCAAATTCATGTACGTATGAAGACCATGCTTTTTCAATCTAGATCCTTGGCAGTGAAGCTGGAGATCAGATCATCGCCATTAATAGTCAACAGCATCGTGGAGTATAAATGGTCTGAACGGGCCTGGTCAAATGATCATGCTTTTGGTATTAAGTGTAAATATTAGGATCAAAGGCACCACTGTTACGAATTCAAGCTGTACTCACGGATTTCTCAGGGCGCAATTTTGAACACTAGGGCTTGATCGCACTAAAGTGGGACATATCTGATTTCCACGGGATTATTGCACATGAGGTGACTTTGAGGACCACTGGGAAGTCCGAAAAGAATGGGATATCACTGGATTTACTTCATGCCAGCACAAATCAACTGCTGTTTATCCAACGATCCGAGCGCAATTGGAACATACGGTAAGACTTCGTACCTACATGTGGATGGGGAGAGCTGGAAAATTCCGCGATGGAGATAGATTGCTTATTCGCGTATTCATGTATCGAAGATTCCCTCTTGTCCAAGGACTCTAGTACAAGTAGGATAGACGTGGTGAAGACTAGACTACACCTCTGGATACGGATCGCTAGCAAATCCTTCGGAAGACTAGGCTAATTGCATGCGTAATCGTTCACATAAATAATACAGGGATATGAGGCTAATGAGGGCACAAATGTTGGATGAGCGTACGACAGAAAACACCATCCTGTTTTGGAACCCTCCCGCACAGCGGGATGCCAAGAAGTTCCACGTTCTACATCCCGGGCCTTGGACCTTGTACTGGATCTTGGACCTCCTGGACCTTGGACCTTACTACATATTGCAGGCGCAAGCCTGTGCCGGGACAACTTCGCCAATCGCGTGAACGGCAATTTCCCTGACGCGAGTTTCGGTTTGCCAGCGCGGGCGGCGCCACCGTCGCCACTGACCGTGTCTGATGAGGACCTGCTGATCGCCGCTCATCAGCTGCTTGAAGTGCGGCAGCTTGAAAATGTAGCTGACAGCGCGCGACACCGAGCTGATGAAGATGTCGATCATGCCGGACGTGTTGGACACCTTGCTCGGAAGCGGCATCGGGTGCTCCTGGTACCTGGCGACAGCGGAGAGTGGTGACGGACACGAGATGAGAGGCGGGCGCCGCTTGAGTTATTTTCGAGTTGTTTGAGTTGCTTTAGCGGGCATCGGGCTTTACATCAGGCGTCGGGAAACGCCCGCACGTGGCTTTTAGTCTTCAGTCGAGGCAAAACTGCTGACGTCAGGAGCATCAGCAGATGCCGAGCCCCTTCTTGGAACTCACATCATTATGCAGGGGACCCAGTCACATTTTGATACTGGCTAAGTGCTACGACAACAGATGTCAAACAACACAATTCGACCATTTGTCCGGCCTGTAAGCATCATCAGACTGGCGAAATGAGCGACCTCGGTGGCACGGAACTCCTCCAAAACGTCGCACAAACAGCTGAATTTCAGATTAACTATGATGAACAGCTAGGTTAAGCTGTATACTATATCGGCGCTGAACCGGTGGCCATGCTCACCTTGCTGTGGTACGTGAACGGGCCTCAGCGTGACGATCCACCACCGATTTTCGCTTTTTATACGTGACCACGGTGGCCACCTAGTAGAGGTGGACTTGTATGCCAGAAACTCACAACTGCACCAGAAGTGGCTTCTAAGTCCTCCATAGTCCTTTTTTTTCGCACGAAATTATGGACGTGGTGAAGCTATACGAACTGTGTTTTTATGGATCGAAACGGTGACTGTCCAGGCATACTAGAAACAAACATACAGGATAGTCTGTTAAGGAAGGAAACCCTCTCAGTGCATTCGGGCTGAAGGGGCAATGGGCTACGCGGCTGCAAGGAAATGGTGTTCTCAGTTACTTATGAAGCATTGTTATAGTGCTTGAAATTGGCCAGTCACAGTGGTTCGGAGATTCATTGATTAATGCCATTGACAAGGAGTGGATACGCAAATTCTGCATTTTTAGGATCTTACTAATGATATTTTTAGAAATAAATGTTTCATGATCATGCTCATGAACATGATGAAGGTGATATGACCATTTTTTAAGTAAAAAAGATCAGCGTCATTCACGTTTTGAGGAAAACGTATGAATACCTGCAATGTTTATGAATATGGTTAAGACAATGTGGACACTCTTTCCTGTTCGGATTTCTTACTTTTTGTCCGTGAGCAAAATAATACCAAGAAAGGTATTATTGCGGTTTAAGGTGTTTACGATATAGGTATTACACATGCTTTACCTTTTCAAAACAGGAAAACAAAGATAGTTAGGTTAGGTATTTCATCAGTGAAAAATTGGAGATTTTTGGAGTTACACTGGTTTTAAGGACACTTCTTTAATACCGAAGTTCGGTGATATTATTACAGTTTCAGGTCCTAACAAGATATGTTTTACACAATTTTTTATGTTGTAAGGCTGGGCTATGATAGGTTAGTTTATATTGTTACGTTGTGTAACGTTGCATTATGTTGCGCTACATTACGTCACGTCAAGTTACATGAGGTTCAGCTTGGTAGGGTAAGGTTATGGCGAGGTTGAGGCTTAAATGAAGCTAGGTTAGGTTGTTGAGTTGATAGGTTGCTAGGTTGTTATATTTGTTCTTACATTTGACATTAGGTATTTGTCATTATATATTTTCCCTTACTGAAAACACCTCTTTGGTCTTGTTTTTATCTTTACAGAAAAATGCTTAAGCAAAGGGACATGCGGCATACCTATCGAGGGAACGCAAGGCTTTTCGGTTAGCATGCTGGAGGACGCCCTGCTACTACTCATTGCTTAGCTACAAATGCAGGCCAATTTCAAGATAAATTACCGCCGAATTCCCCCCAACTTTAATGCTAATTTGGTTGCAGTATTTGCACTTGATCACTTTTATCTCTTCAAGCAAGCAATACCGTAACCTGAGATAAAAACTCAAAATTTTCACCTTCTCCAACCCCCCCCCCCCATCGGCCAGTTACACTACTTTGATCATCTTGCTGATTACAGCGGATGACCAGCCATTAACGTCAATTTGCTTACGCATTTCAGCTTAATTCGCGAAAAGTAGACATGTAAGATTCCGTCACGGGACATCCCGCCATCCCGTCACGGGACATTTCGTCACGGGACATCCCGTTATCCCGTCACGGGACATTATGTCACGGGACATCCCACCATTCCGCCATCCCGTCACGGGACATTTCGTCACGGGACATCCAGTTATCCCTTCACGGGATATCCCGTCATCCCGTCACGGGACATTTCGTCACGGGACATCCAGTTATCCCTTCACGGGACATCCCGTCATCCCGTCACGAGACATTCCGTCGCGGAACATCCAGTCATCCCGAGATCAATGGGCGCTAAATGACCTTGTAGTCGGCACTCCCTTAAGCCCAAATAATAAAACATCCCGAGATCACCTCACGGAACATCCCGTCACAGGGCATCCCGTCACGGGACATCTCGTCACGGGACATCCTGTCGCTGAACATCGCATTGCTGAGCATCCCGTCATTAATCTTCGACACTGAATGCCACACCACAGGCGTGCTGACATCTAGAGAGACATTTAGATCGGGAATGGAGGGCACCGCTGCTCAGACAACTTCAAGAGTGGTGCACTCGGGCGTCTCTAGAGGGGCGCATTATTTACTTAGAAGGGCGTCTTCAACTAACGACTTCAAAGTGGTGCATTCGAGCAGGGTAGAAGAGGCGCATTTTCTACGTGGAGGGACATCTTTGGGCCAAAAATTCAAAGGGGAGTGTGACATTCGAGCGGCCCTGAGGAGCTCCGAAATGTCATGGCCACTTGCCCCTTGAACCCGATTCTGCGACACCAGCCAAGTTATCTAGTTGTTCCAGTAGTCTAGTCTAGTATTCAGTTGTCAATGGCTGTTCAGTTTCAGGTCCGGTGTCTGTCGCTGATGTTGACGCTCGACATATCAATCCGGTCACAAAGGTCTGTCCCCGGTGCAACGCTAGGCCCATCAGCCCCAGTGACAAAGGTCTGCCCTGGTGTTTACACTCAACACATCAGCTGGGCACACAGACCATATTAATCCATTCTACCCTGGCTAGCCACGTCACTAGTCCTGAAACGCATGCCGCGACATGCTTCGATTGCCAAAACCGTGTACGGTTTCGGTTCGGACGTGCAATTTCAGCGCCGCTCGGGAGCGACACGCGACCGTTTCGTGTAATTCTCAACATACCTACACTGGTTGGCTGCATTCGCTGATCAGTGTTCCCGACTAAATTGCATTATTTAATACCATCGGAAGCCGAGCTTGAAGCGGCGCGACAGTCATTTCCTGTGACGGTCCATGCTGGCATTGATGGTCCATGGTGGCATTGACGGTCCATGGTGGCATTAAAGGTCCATGGTGGCATTGACGGTCCATGGTGGCATTAAAGGTCCATGGTGGTGCCGTGATATTTTAGGCCTTCCGCCGCCGCCCAGTTACAATCATTGCATTCCTCTGGAGTGAAATGTGCTGTCTCTGGATTGGTGTCATGTTTTGCCGTCTGTCCGATAAAATAAACCAATATCCAACTAGGTATGGACACAAACATCAATCTGGCTTCTGTGTGCACTTTCGTCTCCACAAGCTGGGAACACGACCGCTTCCCACGTGTTAGCCATGTGACAGTGTTCTCGCATCGCATCAACGTAGTCCCATCCTTGCATGTTAGGAGTGCAGCCCTGTCGCCACACAGTGTTAAATTATTCGTAAAATAAGGTGGAATTTACCACTTTCTGAACACTCAATTGACATCCTGCTCCAAGAAGTATCGGCATCCTGCTTCATGATGCGTGCTTATGAAGTCCTCGAGTCTCCTTTCTAACATTACCTCGTTTGATAAGTATTAATTTGTATCGCTATCTCGAATATAGCTCTTCCTAACATTTGAATTTCAAAACAACTGATGACGGTACAAACATTGGTTCAAATTTAGGTCTTAAAGACATCAAAGGCACTTGAAATGACACTGATCCCATGACAAATTTCGTCATCCTACTGTGCTCGTTTCGACATCTCACACCTAATGAAAAACCAATATTTTAACACTGTCCCCACACGTCAACAGTGTGTTCTCATCCACATATTTCAGGACTGTAACCATATCCACAAACATCAACAGTATGTTCTCGTCCCAGGATGTCAGGAGTGTAACCATATAGTCACACATCAGCAGTGTGGTATCGTCCCCAGATGTCAGGAGCGTAACCCTGTCCCAACGCATCAACAATGTGTTCTCTTCCCCAGATGCCAGGAGTGTAACCCTGTCGCCACACATCAACAGCGTGATCTCGTCCCAGATGTCAGCAGTGTAGCCTTGTCAGCACCCCAGTCGCCAGATGAAGCTAAGCAACTGGGTGATGGTCAGCCACCGATCGGGGACCAGGGTCGGCCAGTCGCCTTCGACCACAAGGAGTGGGGATGCTGTGCCATCGACCGTGGCGGAGCCTTTGATCCGGGAGCAGGTGTCGGCCGGGCAGCCGTCGGCTGCAAGGGGTGGGGGATGCTGTACCATCGACCGTGGCGGAGCCTTTGATCGGGGATCAGGACTGGACCAGTCAGCCATCGGCTACCAGGGGGTGAGAGGTGCTGTACTATCGACCAAGGCTGAGCCTTTGATCGGGGACCAGGACTGGACCAGTCAGCCATCGGCTACCAGGGGTGAGCGATGTTGCACAATCGACCAAGGCTCAGCCTTTGAGCGAAAGCAGGCCGCCAACCAACGCCCAGAGCTACCAAGGACCAGTTACCTGTCCCATCATGTCAAGGACCAGATCCGGTCACCGGACCAAGTGGAATACAGGAGATCCATTCCATCTCACCACTCGCCGCGAGGCCCCAACCCGTCACGGTGCCATGCGGTCGGAATAGAGCGCACTGGTGACCTCGTGCCTTACGAGCCTTGCCTTAAAGCCTTACGCGAATAAGAGCAGGGTAGGCACAGTATCTGACGCAAGTACAGCGAGGTGCTGAGGTGCCTCGTGCAGACGATTGATCCAGTGCGGTTTCCGTTCGCGGCGGGCGTGTAAACCGTGCAACGACGTGGGTAATGGCCAGCCGACACACATGTGCGAACTTTGTCGCTAATTCATGATGGAGTGTGTGTCTTGTTTTCCACTTTATGCACAGGTTGTCATAAATTCCTTCAACATATTGACGTCATCGCAAGCTGAACATTAGGAGGCGCCCTTGGCCCCGGCCTATCCTAGTTGTATTACATAATGCTTATAAATGAGAAATTATGTCAATAGCATGTGTACATGGACGTTCATTCAGTCCTTTTATATGGTATGAGATCCTGAGAAGGCTGGCCATGGCAACACCATGGGGCCGATAGGTCCTTTAAAGGCACGGGGTATAACGTCTATTAGGGCAATTTTTTGCCTTTTCTTATGTTATCTTATTTTTATAGGCTTGGCTCAGATGGATCGCTGTGGCTTTCCTTAGCCTCAACACTTCATGATTATGACTTTGTAATGACGACCACAAGCGACTGGGTCAAAATCCACTTTTGTAAGAGGGTTACCTGCCCTTGCCCCTCAGCAGCCGCCATTGGGTAAAATGCATCGCTGGCTGTCATAACGAATAGCAACAACGCGACGAGTAAATTGGTATTGATGTTTATGCCTGCATGTTCATGTCTGGCCTTGAACACGCGCCGTCATGCTGCATGATGGAGTTGCACGACTCATGCAACTACGTGTCAACTGGTGAATATACAATTCGACGCAGTCGATATGGCAGTTACAAATCGATACATGTCGGTTCCTGGACAGACCTGAGCGCCTTAGTATTCAAAGTAACAAAGCTAGTTCAGGAAACGAAAATGAATGCTCGAATTTGGTAGGAGAACGGTTCGTTATTTCT